>JBBMOE010000022.1:7161908-7415975 GCA_037975065.1 Chaetodon trifasciatus
ATTTTTTTTTTTTTTTTTTCAATTGTTGCAGTCTTAAGTTTTTGGCCTAAGGGAAGTGTCTTGAAGAAATAGTCGAGAGGATGTGATCCTCAAAGGATGTTATCTGCCAGCCCACTAACTGCCTCCAGGAGGAGGCTGCCAGGGAGCTGAGTTGGCAGTCATCCTGTGATTTTGGTTTCTGAATTATTTTTGACTGTAAGGTGAGTGAATCAAAAGACCAATTCAATTCAAAAGGGACTGCAAGACTTGGATCAGTGTGTCCCTACAGCAAATAAAGTTTCATGGGATGGTTTTTATTTTTATTTTTTGATAATTATTTTTGGATTTTTGCCTTCACTAGACAGTGAACAGTGAGGGGGCAGACAGGAAGCATGGGGTGAGAAAGGGGACCTGACATGCAACACAAAGTCCTGGATAGAACTGAACCACTTGTGAAATGTGCTGCAACCACTCAACTGCCGGTTGCTCCCACGGGATGTTTTTCATAAAATTCATTATTACACAAGACAATTAAGTGCTTTTTTATGTTGGTTTTGATGGGCACTATGATCTATCAGTCTATTACTATCTGGAACTATTTGGGTTAACAATATCACAAGACTGAGATTGCTAGCTCCATGCTAAAGTCCGTCTTTCATCCGTCAGACCGATGCAGTCTCATGGGATAAACCTATAGAGGAGTGTAGGTTTATCTGCCAGCTTGTTAAGTGTAAACATATTTGAACACAGTCAGGTATGGATCTACAGATGCAGACCTGGATCTCACTGTGTTTTGTCTGGTGTGAATGAGTCCTGAATGTGGGTAGTAGAATGCATACATTGCCACATCAGCTGTTCGGTCATATCACAAATTGATGTGCGAAATGTTAGTTTTCCAATGTCTGGGTTAGGTGGGGTCAGTGCTAAAAGTTCTGGCTTGCATTTAGCCTAAGGCTAGTTGCAACATGAGAAGTGTTTTTAGTCAGCAAATCGACAGAAGCTTGAGGAAATTCTCCTGGTCTTGTTGGGAAGAACTCACTCAAAACAGTATGCTTTTATGCTGACGTTAAAAATGTTTTTAAGTCAGTGCAGTGAACAGGCCCAGAGCTGTCAGCAATGCATCCCATTCTTCTCCTAAGTAAACATCAAGTAAGAGAATCTAGCTCTGTAACAAGAGGTCCCAGCCAGCATGCAGCCTTACAGCTCAGTGAGTTAGCCAGCAGTTGAGCTGACTCAATCTGTTTGACTTTCTCTGTGGGGCACATGGAGCCCTGGGCAGGCAACAGGGTCCTTGGGCTTGGCCCACATTGATCTGAAAATTCTGCGTCCGACTGCTGGCCAACTCTTAAATATTTGGTTTTAATTACTGCCACAACCTTTACTCTGGCAGGTTACTGTTGAAACATAATCCCCAAAGGGCTGCACAGCAAGGGCATCACACTATTATTCAACCATAGACGGGATGGCAGCCATTCCCTTACCCAGGCATTTTTTATCTAGGAAATGGGACACAGCCACAGCAGACTATGTAGGCTGCCTCTGACAAAGAGCAATAGAAAGTAGTGAGATGAGAGACACTCCATAACCCTTAATTATACAGCAGCTAAGTTTGACTGAGGAGCACAGCTTATCTCTCTGGTGGGGTTGGTGGATTTTTGAACTTCTTATTTGATTACTTGCCCTGTTCACCTGTCTGCCTCAACAGCCCACAGCTGCACTAATGAATGTGCACACTGTTCCTCTCACAGATCCAGAGATGATTTTATAATTTTGCCTCCTATTGTCCACAGTAAGATGGGGGAGGAGAGAGAAATCCTATTGTAGATCGGTCGCCTGAGGGTAACATCTGCCTGTGTGTGAGTCTTCTCCTCAGCAGGGTCCTGAAAATGACTATATGGGACATTTCTCCTGTTCATTCTTGCATTAATTATCCATTACCATCGCTGAGGTAAAAAAAAAAAAAAAAAAAAAAAGAAGTATTTTCCATTTGGGATTTATTTAGAATACCTTGCTCAAGAGATTCTTTGTTATTTTTCCCGAGGCTGCAGCATCCCATGAAACAGAAGAAATGTTTTTAGTGAGGGCCAGGGAAATTTGCCTTCAGCACATAGTTTTCAAACCTGCCAGTGGGATGTAACAAACTTTTTGGCTCAGAAAGATACACTATGTTAGTTGTGAGCAAAGCATTTCTCATCAGACTTCATAAGGTACTCTCTGGTACTCGCATGAACAATATTGGAGCCTGATTAAGCATAAAATCTACTATCTTTATTAAAAGTACTAATATGCTGTGTTTGTTGTGCTGCTCTCACAGCATTACCCACAAACAGCCTCTCTTTGCTGTGGAGAAATCATTATCCCCCTTGGTGTGAGACTAAGAAAGCATGAAAGGATGGGAAAGTGCAAAGTGTGTTTTACATATTGGCTTTTAATCCCGACACTCCAATAATTGGACTCCATCACATGTGTCCTTTGATGTGTTTCTGTCTTGGTAACCACAAAGCTGCGTCTCACCCACCGACCGTGCAGAGACAAAAAGCCTTCAGATGGAAACACAGCTCCTGATTTTGTTACCTCTCTCCAAAACCAGTGTGTACCACTCTCACAACAATGATCCCCACAAATCACACTCCTAGGTAAGCCTTGAGTATGGGGAGTGTGTTTGCTAAGGGGGTAAATATCGTCTATAACAGTGATCCTATCACTTTCTGATTAAAAATGTCAGTGAGGCCCTGGAGGTGACAGATTGCAAGGGTTGCTAGCATCCCAGGGTATTTTTGGTGCAGGGACAGGTGCAGCATGCCTAGGAGACTTGGAGGGAGGAGCGCACAGGAGAGAGAGGGAGGAAAAAATGGAAAGCATGGAAGGAGGGAACTGGGAGCAAGAGCTGCTCATCGATGGCCTGTGGCTAGCCTACATCATCCTCTACCTGGGCTGGGCTCCAGAGCTCATCTGTGTCAGGCGGAGAGGCCTGATACTCTCAGCATGATTGTAAAAGGCCCATTGCAAACAGGTTTGTGAGAGGTAGCAGACGACACCAATCACTCTGACACATCCAATACAGGTCAGACATTTAGTACTGTAGCAAAATCAGGTGGGACACTCCTTTACTCCACACAGAACCAGTGACGCACATTGAACAAACCCCACGCGACCGCCAGGACAAGGTAAAACCGTGAGAGATGGAGACACTGACAGAGTTCATCAGGGCCCCCTCTAAACCCGATCCATCTGTTCCCACTGGTCACTTGACTCTGAATTGTCATTTAAGGGGCAGTGCAGTCTGCCACTTAGAAAGGTTGAGACTTTCTATTTGATATTTTTAGAGATAATTTAAATACATTGATAGTTGAACACATTTGCTTTCATATTTCCAGGCATTGTAAAAATTTAAGTCTATCTTGAGAATGTATCTGCCTGATTCTCTTACCATTGTGGTTGGCGACCAATGGTTTAGTTCACCTCTCTCAAGAGTTGCCCAATAACAAATTGCAAACATTTCCAAGGCTTATTTAAACCACTTGAGTCTCTCTGGAGTGTGACTAGTATTGAATGTGATTTTCCACACTCAGAGTGCTAAGTTGTTTTTTTTTTCATTTAGATCGGTGTGAGGTACAGGATCCCTTAAGCAGTGGCAGCTTCACAATTAACACACCACTGCACTACACTTTTTTCACTGAATCTAGATTTCAGTCTGTGTTTGATAGCGCTAAATCTCAATAAATCTCAAAAAATCAGTTTGTCTTTGATGACAGATTGAGATTTAATGGAAATACACAGGTCATTGTTGAAAATGTTTTTTACACCCTGAGTGACTGTTTTTGGCTGGAGGCTACACACCCACTACCCAAAAGTTGATGGCCAGAAACATTCCAGAAATTGTACATTAGGAAAATAGAGACTGTTACGCATACAAACACATACTGTATTGTGTAGACATACACATGCGGTTTCAGGTACAAGTTTTAGTCCATTAACTTAATGTTCTGTTTGGGGTTCTCAGGACCCTGTCCCTCTTTATGATAGATGGCACGTTTCAGAGGTCCACTACAGAAAAGTACGCATTACTTCTGTCCAGGCTCTCAGAGCTCTTTCTGCTCTACCACATGGTTAAATATAATGGATATGCTTCATATCTATCATGCCTCCCAAATTCCCAAATCAGTCTGTTTCTGTTATTGAAGTTTTCTAAAAGTTTGTGGGAGAGCTTCAAGAGTGAGACCTCCCTGGAGTCTAACTGAACCCAAGCATAAGTTGAGTCACTATGTGGGACAACATACTGTGTTTCTTTGTTTGTGAGTGACTTCTTGACAAATTATAGCCATGCATGGAAGGGTTAATACTTAAATACTTTTCTACATGTTGGGTTTTAATAAGATCAGGAGAAAAGAAAAAATATCTGTAGGAAATAAACTGGTTGATTTTGCAATTACCACTTTTTGTTTCTACACACAGCAGTGGTGTCTGCAGAACCTCACACAATGAGGACATAGGGCCACTTTCAGCAAAACACAACAGTTAAGTGTTGCACTCGTTGAGCCCTGCCCGGCAACAGAGGCACACACTGCCAATATCTGGCATGGTCCAGTGTCTGAGGGAAGCTGGCAGAAGCTGGATTTGTGTTAAGGCTTTGTGATTAAGATACCCACTACGCACAGTATGTGCCCTTTGGCAGACAACCCTCAGAGGTCTCACACATGCACATAATGATATGCCATGGTGACTGGAATAGCACAACTGTCCATTGCCTCTGGTCATGAAAGACAGGGTAAGCCATCAGGGGAAATACTGGCATAAATTAATCCTCTCTGGTCTCACTTTCACATATGGACAAAAATGGCATCAGAGATGACAGGCAGTGCAGTCCATGCAGCCCATGTGCTTGTTGATGTCTTGGGGAAATCCATTTCAGAGATGTGGGGGATAAGCATTGCAACAGGATAATCCTAGATTATTTCCATGGGGATTGCTTGGTATGCTGCAATCAAGTGCCCCAGATTGAAATGTGTCAAAGTGACGTCACCACCTCTCTGGACCACCAAACTCCTTTTCAAGATTAATGTCCTGAACACATTTCAGATTTACGACGAGGACCACCCATCTCTAGTCAAATGAAAATGTAGTCTGAATGGTTAATATGATATATGGCAAGTTTTATGGATAATATTTGATAACCAGTAATGCAGGATGTGGAGATCATTTTGCAAGCAGAAACATCTCATCATGGAAAACAACAGCAAGCAGAAAGACAAAGAAACATATGGGTAGAATACAGGTACAAAGAGGAGACGGTAGAAATGAAGAAGCAGTTATAAGTATTGTATCCAGCCAAACACGGGGAAAAAAGAGGGTTAAAAAAAGAGCCATCAGACCAGCTCAAATGAACTAATTATTGATCAGTTTCAGATTGATTAGCTCATAACAAAGAGTGTATTCAGCGTGGCTTTTCAATCGTGTGGAGCTGTCAACCCCTGACAAGGCCACTCGACATCTAAAGCATCACCGCAGAGGGCTCACAGGCTTTTATTGCTGTCAGCAAGCCCTGAGCAAAGCAGACACTCGCCTTTCAAACTCATTAGCCAACCCTGACATGATGAACTCATCAAAGGCATTGTAATGAGACGGAGATGTGAGTAACCAACACTCTCTAACGTTTCACCATTTCCTGCTCTTCCCCCGTATAACCAACAGGATATGGAGTTAGCCCATAATGAAATCTGAATTAATTGTGAGTGTGTATTTCAGAGTGAAAGTGTGTCAGGATTGCCACAGAGGACAGTTGCAACAGCTGTGAATGTTTGGATGTGCCTTCCTGGGCCCGGGCCAAGTTGACAGCCATGACAGTTGCTCTGCGCTGCACACACACACACACACACACACACACACACACACACACACACGCACACACACACACACACACACACACACACACACACACACAAACATGTCAGTACTCAAAATCACACACAACATGAAAAGCCAGGGAGAAACACACACATACTAACACTCACTCAGACATGCTACACAATCACATGCACACACACACACACACACACACACACATACACACGCACAACATTGTACTTTCCTTGTGAGGACTTTTACTGACGTAATGCACTCCTCAGCCCCTTACCCTAACCATAACCATCACAAGTAAATAGCTAACTAACCATACTCACACTTTCAAGTGTGCTTAAGTGTACTCAAGTAGTCCTGGAGTACCACTTCAGTAATGTTTGAGTATACTTGAAGTGTAAATAGTATGCTAAACTGGTACACCACAGTGGTAATACTGTCGCCTCACAGCTAGAAGGTCCCGGGTTCGATTACCGCTGTGGGCGCCGAGGGCGTGTCCTCCACCATGCCTTCGGTGCCTGTGAAAAAGGGGCCTTTCTGTGTTGAGTTTGCATGTTCTCCCTGTGTTCACCTGGGGGATCCTCCATAAAATGAAACCCCCCTCTAAAAACATGCATGAAGATCACCCCCTGACCAGTGGTGATGACGAAGAAAACTGGGTCCCCGGGTGCCGGTCGGATGGCAGCCCACTGCTCCTGGTCTGCCGTGGAGGAAGGACTTACCAGGATGGGTTAAAGGTGGAGGAAAAATTTCACCAGTGCATGGCGTGTGTGTGCATGTGCATGTACTGTGTGACAAATAAAGGGGACCAGTGAAAATTGTGATTCATGAGTATTCAAAACATGCTTGCAGTATAATTGTATTATACCATCAGTGTTTTGGAAATATACTTAGATATACTTAAAATGAAGTGAAGTTAAAGTTCACTTTAATTAAGTATGCTAATAGTGCATTACAAGGGACTTGAGAATAAGTAGACTATTCACAAGTACACTTAATTACTATTACTATAAGTCTAAAAAGTAAAAGTGTACATGTAATGCCTTTTCTATACTTAAATTATAGTCCTAATACACTGAAATATACTATTATTTTTGGTCACTTCAAACCAGTGAGAAGATCGCAGACAAAAACACAAATAGACAAATCTCTCATCTGATGATATAAAAATTGTTTGTATATGATCTTACAGGAAGCCCATTCCTCAGAGTAAGAAGCTGAATAAAAAGATATGTGAAAAAAATTCTGAGGATTTACAATGTCCAAATTTCTATTTACTGCTCACTATACAGTAAACTGTTGAGTGTCTGTAATATTGGTTCTCAGCCTTTTTCTTGTACCACCACATTACAGGTTATTACATTAGTGTGGACATAAGTTGTGAGTAGCTCAACCAAAAAGTAAATATTTCCTCTCAGGCTGTTTCATTTGAAGAGTTTTAGAGGGCAGAAGAGGTTAAAATATTCAGTTTTTCTTTTCATTTCTTTTCTTTTCTTTTCTTTTCTTTTCTTTTCTTTTCTTTTCTTTTCTTTTGCATCGCTTGTGACCCCTCAGGTTTATCTTGGGACCCCTTGAGAGAGTCCCAACCCAAAGGTTGTGAACCACTGATATATGGTGCAGTGAATGAGTGAACAAGGGGCTAATGTGGGGCATAGCTCTTGTGTCCTATCATGGTCTAATGTCAGTGCTGCCTCAGAGAGTATAAGACTGAAGGAAGCACTGACAAATTTTAATCTTTAATTGTTGTATTCTCTCAGGAAAAACCAACCAGGGACAGAGTTACACTCGACGCAGAACAAAGAACATCAGTGCTTCATTATGTTTGCAACCACTTCAAGTGACACGGTGTTAATTTCAATTTTTCTTGCAAATGAACTAATAAAAGAAAAGAAACAATAAAATAGCTCATTTAGATGTGCATAACACAAGCACAAATATCAGCTATCAGCAGCTGAAAAATGTCACTGTCATGAATCAGCTTTCAGAAAGTCTTTAACAAGTCTTTAACAAACCAACACCCAAGTAGACATGCAACATATTCTCTCCTTTGCCATCCCAACTGCTGCGCACACAACGCTTTTACACACACACACACACACACACACACACACACACACACACACACACACACACACACCTCCTGCATACTGAGGAGGCTTGCAGGGTCAGCATGCATTCATGGGAACCTGCTCTGTGATGAAGAGGAAAGACGCGAGGAACACTAGTAGAAAGTGGATTGGAGTCATATGGAGTATTATACAGAGGTTAAAGAGCAACAGTGTAACACATTCCACTATTTTTCCTCAGTGGAGATGACAACAGATATCTGGTGAATCCTGACATTTAATTTCAGGACTGACATTAATGTCAGTGGAAGCTGATCGGAATGAAGGGAGGTAGTAATTAATAGCTTCGTACCAATTCCATTCTAAATCCTATTTCTAAACATGTGGAGGGTTAACACTGAAAAAATAAGAAAATTATGTGGGCAACACTTAATATTGAGTGTCTGCATGCGCACTAGAAATGCTAAATCTTTAAGTGTGCTGTTTATGTAAACTGTTCTTCCACAATACAGTGCAAAAGCTGAACGGGGGAGTTTCTCACAGCTGCAAAAGGAGATAAAATAATTGGGGATTGTGGTAAAAAAGCTCAAAGAACATCTTAGGAAACAACAACAAGAAATAAGCATTGGATATTGGGTAATGCTTTGCTTTTTAGACCTGAATTCTAAAGAAACAGTTTATGTTTAGAATACTTTTAGAAGTTTGGAGTTCAATGAGAAGCTTGATACTGCTCTCATGTGTTTGTTAAACATAATGCTAAAGCTAGCATCTGCTTAGCTTAGCTTAGCTCAACATAAAGACTGGAAACAGGGGGAACAGCTAGCCAGGTCTGTTTCATGTGTTCAAAAACTGAAGATGTGAAGTTGCGATTTTACAAGGTTTATATGCCAGACTACATTTATTTTAGTGACATCAGTGACTGCCCAGGCAACCTGAAGACGTTCCAATTGGTCAGGGGCATTTTACAGTTGGCGGTTGATTGATATGTATTGGTGCATGTGTTGCACCTACTCCTCCGTGTACAATAGTTAAGTACATATACTTGTGCCATTCCAAAGTGAAAATAGTATACTATGAAACTAAATATAACAGTACTGTACTATATACAGACATGCAGTACATACAGCATTAACATGCATGGAAGTGGGATCTATGATTAGTTATAGCTGTAATCATACCCCCACATATAATTCACCTTACCTAACACTATATGTGTTAGCTCACCTGTGCTGTTCAATATTTACACAGATAAATGTAGCAGCCATACTGAAAACCAATATATCATTTTTGACAACACTGCCATCCTGGGGCTTTTGCAAACTAACTCTGATGTCCAGGTCTATAAGTCTACCATCCAGAACTTACTACAGTGGTGTGACAAATAGCATCTCCTCCTGAATACACACACACACACACACACACACACACACACACACACACACACACAAAGAAAAAGAAAAGAGAAAACAGAGGAGACAGTGTTTGATCCCAAGTTTCTCGGTGATCACTCTCCAGTGGTCATCCATGAACATACCACACAGGCATTGTTATCCAAACATGGATAACCACATGGCGTGGAATGTCCATATGGAGGATGTGTAGAAGCTGTACTTCCTGAGACAGCTCAGATCCTTTGGTGTGAACAGGGAAATGCAGGTTTGGGTTTTGTCATGCAGTAGTGGAGCGCCTCCTGCACCATAGTATCTCTGCATGGTTTGGTAACCTGGCAGTCGAGTCAAAGGCACAAATCATCCGACTTATCATGGGAGTCTGTCAACATCCCAGTCCTCTGACTATTTTTCAACAAATTATAATCAGACAGGTCCAAAAAATCATCTTACACCCAAATTATACCCTCAACCCTGAGTATCATCCCTTCCCCTCAGACAGACAGTGGTGGTTCCTTCATGTCCCCTGTCCATTAAAGCCTTAACACATTGGCTGCAATACGTGTGTGCTGTAGCTGTCCTTTTTATCATAGTATTGGTGGATGTGTGTTCTTTTTCTGATGTAGACAGGCATGTGGAATTGATAGATGAAGGTATTTGTTGTTTTGTTGTGATTTTATTGTAATCTTATAGTTATCTTATCTTACCCACAAATATCAAATCAACCTGTGTCTGCATTTACATAAATGTAAGATAACAGACTGTTGGGAGAAGACACATTATTTTTCGTCTACACTGATAATTCACCATAATCACAGACATCAACTAAGCCTCATTTTGTATCAGTATGATTGGATATTTGTGGAAATATAGGAATGAAGTGCTATTGCTCATTATTTTCAGTTGTCACATGCCTATAATGATGCCAGTAAAATACTTAATACGCATGTTTGTACCTGTTTTGCTGGAACACAAGGAGACAAGGTGTCAGCATATGTAGGAAAGTTTTAACACTGAAACCTTGTCTTTCTTTTTTTTCCAGTTGACCAGGTGTCCTCATTGATAATTATAAAACCTCAGAGACGTATGAATATGACTGGATGTCTATGGGAATGAGAGAATAATGCACTGTAGCCTAATTGTGTTTTCTCAGTGATTAGGCATCCATATTTATGATTCACCACACCCCTGGACTTCAACTAAACCTGTATCTGTATCAACATGACAGGAAGTCATTTGGGAATCAGCAGAGGATATCTATTGTGTCAGGCTGTTATAGTCTGAAAAGAATAGGGCTTGACTCAATGAATAGGTTTTCATATTCATAATTGGCTATGCCCTGTGTCTCTGTGTAGTTTTCTGTGCATGCTTATCACAATAACACAGAGTGATAATCGGCTGTTATCTCAATCCCCAAAACTCTCATTTCAACAGAGGTTATTAGAGAGTGAAATAACTGGCCATATAGCCCCTCACTATATTCCATGCACACACCGGCTCTGAGATAGAGTATGAAATAAGAGGCCTCTCAGCTATTTAATAACCCAATTTACCGATGATGATGAAAACATATTCCCACTTACCTTTTCATCTAAAACGTGTTATGTTAAACTCAAGTAGTTTGAAATTATAAAAAAGGTGGGGACATCAATATTAATAAACAAGCCTCTGGGCTGATACATCAACACTGTCCTCTTGTGGTGGCATGGATTTAGAAGATGTCCCGTCTGGTTGTTGCCTGAGTCCAACTGTCCCAGATTTGTGTTGCTTTGCCAGGATGCCTTGACATCTGCCAGACACAATTGTGTCCAGCTGTCTTGAAAGGTGTCAGCAATGTGGCATGATTTGAAAGGAATTTGGGGCTTGGAAATGTGCAAGAAGAGCACGCAGTTTCCAACAATTGGATGGTACACCATTAGGTCACATTAATTCTCATGTCTGTCAAGAAAACAAGCACGCCACCTTCATTTTGTGCAACCTCAACTGGTTGAATTATGGAAGAATAGAATACTGTATTACCAACAATGTTTCCCTCTTACAGTGTTTTTCATTCAGCTACAACCAACACATTCCCACTGTTACTCAGCAACCTTGTTCATTCTTTTGAATCCAGCCTCTCAGTTAAGAGTAATAAGCAGTTCCCAAGCAGTCAGAACACCATGTTTTCACAAATTTCAAGCATTTGGCCCAGCAATTGTGTCCATGTCAAAAACCAGTCATAAAACAGCACATTTTACTTGACTTTGCCTCCTCTCTGCATCTATCTCTGTATAATATCTAACTTACTATCTTTCTCTCTACCCCCACAACATATACACACTTCTCTGTGTGACTTCCTCAGACTTTCTTCTCATCCTTCTTCTAACTATTTCTCTAGATCTTCAGTGGTGATAACAGAGGTGTTTCTCTCTCACGCTCTATGTGTGTGTGTGTGTGTGTGTGTGTGTGTGTGTGTGTGTGTGTGTGTGTGTGTGTGTGTGTGTGTGTGGGCTGATACCCAAGTCATCCCAAATGACCTTGCATCCTCATTATTCTTTGCAGCCAGGCCCTTCAAAGCAAGCTGTGGGACGGCAGAGTAGAAATGACGAAGTAGTGTCTGATCTCACACTGATTCCTGCTCTGATTGATACATACATGCATGCTGCTCACTCCCGCTAATACAGTCAACATTATTACAGGGGTAGGAAGAGGAGAGCCTTTAAAGTCGTCCTCCAAAGAGAGTGCTGTGTTTCCAGCAATGTAAATAATTCATAACATCTTGCAACGCATCTGCTTATATCACTCAGTCGTAATTCAGTGGGCCACCCCATGTTTTTCCCACGATGACTCCAGCAGGCTGGGGTCTCTTAAAGTCAAAGCAAAAAGTATGATTCTGCTTTAAATGCTTGGTGGTCTGATAGGAAGGACTGATTCATGCACAGAGGGATGGGACTGCAGTCTGACTTTAGCAAAAGGGTTAATGGCTCAGAGGGTGCTTCAGGTCCTAATCGGTATAAAAGATGTGGGCACAATTCTCATATAGCCATTTGTGGCTCTTTAATATTACCTCTGTGACATTTCCCCTGGCATCCAGCAGAGATGATTTTATGAGCTGTTTTTTTTTTTTTTTTTTATTCAGCAGCTACACCAGAGATATACCTTGTATCTTCCCCCCTCCCTCCCCCATTCTCTTTCACATATCGCCCTTGCTCGCTCTATCTGCCTCTCTGTTACCCCCCTCTCTCATTCTGACAGGCATGACATGGCGGTGGCAAGCCTCACTTCTGTGCTCTAGCTGGTTGTGGGCTGTGCTTCTGAGTAGCTGGCACATCACAGCACCTCTGCCTCAGGAGATAGAGCCATTTAAATTGTATTCCTCAGCCCACGGAGCGCTACACTGGATATTATCATCAAATGGGCAGCAGTACGAAGAGTCTGACACACTGGCTGAATGTGACAGCTAATGTAAAATGAAGAGTCAACATTTTTTTCTGTGAATGCGTATGATGACTGTGTCTTGTTTGTGTGTTGAGAGAGGGCATGTGAGTGGATAGTTGGGGCATGGCAGTTTGTCCATGTTGCAGTGCAAGTGCTCTGTGTTCAAAGAGATGTGCAAAAGGGGCCAATCTGCTTCCCCACTTTTCCAGCAGTTCTTATCAGGTAATTACCAGCTCACCCTTGAAATACCAACATGGTGCTGGTACACTGGTGATGGTGGAAAAGCGACATAGGTCATCTTGTAATTATGACTCTTTCCCTCTGCCTTTATTGTCTCTGCATAATCAGCTCCATCAGGGCTGAAATAATTGATTCTCCATTTATGCTAATGGTATGGATCTGGAGCGTAGACGAGCAAATACTCAGCCATGTTGTCTTTCGGGTGTGACATTTAAAATGGAATGAAGAGAGTGTTAGATTCCAGTCAGATAGCAGGATGTTTTTGCTCTGGCCTCCGTGACAGCCTGGAGTAGAGGCTCCAGGTTGCACTTGTACTAACCAGACCAGACACTGAACAGGAATGAAACCTTCATGTGTATTTCACCACTGCCTGTTTAGGGACCTTTACTATTGTGTATCAACTGATGGAGGTAAATTAGATCGCACTCATGCATACAGAGCCTTACCAATTAATCGCCCCACCAACCAGGCTGTATGAGGCTCCAAACACAGACTCTCAGAGAAAAGACAGGCCCAAACAGACGTGCTTGCTTGCAGTGTCACAAAAATATCTGACAAAAGCTTCATAAAAACGTACCAGACCGTTGCCTCACAACTACCTTCAGATCCCTTAGTTCTTTAATGTCAATCATCTGTCAGGCCGCAGCTGATCAGCTGCCAGCAGCTCAGCAGGCTGCATGTGGCAGGAACAGGTACAGCCCACTTATGGGAATTAAAGTTTTACTATTCAGGACATGAGCAAATCAATTGTATGCACAGTGCCCTCTCAATGGCGACTGATTGTAGTAAAATGTAGCAAACGCAGTTAAAATATTATTTTTTCACATCAAATTGACGTGAAAATGATCTGAAATGTGTATGAGGCTGTACAACCTTTTGAGTCCATCTTAGTGATGCACTCAGTTTCATGAAATCTGCTTTAGCTGCCAACCACCAGTTCTCACTATGCCAAATGGGCACTTACAAATGGCCAGCAAACAAAACCTGCACACGAAGGAGCTTCTGCCATATTGTTCACTGGACAGCACTATCCCCTGAGAAAACCCCTCAAACAAAGGCAACATGGTGGAGAAGATGGCCATGACGGCTCTATCTCATTCTTCCCTGCCACTCACGGGTGCACACATCAATCACAGCCCGCTGGCCTTAGATTCTAGCAGCTCCTAGGATGCAATTTGTCACAGGTCCTTAGGCATTGACATGTTCTCAAAAGCTCAACTAATCTGCCTAAGATAACGTCCTTACTTTTCCTTGGTGGGTGTTAATCAAAATGATCTGCTCTGTGTCCAAGAAATGACCACTGGTCGCCATGTAGATGGACGTTGCAATTAAGTACATCATTAAGCTAATGGGAATGGATGAGCACAGAGGATGAAAGGGTTTCTGACACGTTGAAGAAAATATCCTTCTTTAAAAAAGTACTATTATGCTGTGTTGTTGAATTCTACTGAAACTTTTTAGCTGAATTTCTTTCCCATTCTTTGACTCTGGTATTCCTTTAGCATGAACTTTACAATCCAGCAACAGATTACTCATCAATGAGAGCCTACATTATTCAGCAACTGGAGCTATATTCACCAGCCAAATGCATCAGCCTGCATGGTGAAAGGATACTCCAGCAAGGAGGATACATGTCAACCCTTCAAGAGCAATTGCCACTCTCAGTGAGCCCTCCATGGCAGCAAGCTGCTGAGAGGTGGGTGTGATGGGCCCAATTTAATGCTCCATTATGCAAATTGATCATCTCAATTGACTATCACTCTGGTAATAGGACACACTGACTGGATGTGGAGGTTGGGTTGGGGGGTGTCTTTTAAAATCTTTAGGAAAAACATCAGACTAAAGTCCCAGGTGCTAAAAATAAGCAAGGTGAGTAAAAACACGAAGAAATGCATCTCAGCTTTCACCAATGAGGCGTGACGGAGATGAGTGACAGGAAGTTAATGGCTGTCTTGGTGACCTCTCTAACGACCAGTCACATTTAAAAGTCACCTGTCTTGTCTTTTCTCTGAGCGATATTGGGGTGTAAGAATAAAATACATTTGCATGATGAGTTTCAGCTTGATAACATTTTCACTCTTATATTCACTGGGGGTTCGGTTTTCTCCTTCGTTTTTTTCCATTCTGAGCCGACTCCCTTGTTGGTAATTCCATAATTCCAAAAAGATTAGAGGAGCAAAGCAGGGATATTTGTTTTCATTTCAATCTAACTTGGAGTTGATAGTCCACAAATTATGCATTGTCGTGAACACAAATGGAGTTAGATATTCTTTATTTAAGGGGATTTTCAGCGTGCTTATCCCCTTGCGACCCCGTGAAGAATCACTTGGCACACTTGAGTTTTGCTCAGAATGGACAGGGCGCAGGAAAGTCAGAGTATGCACGAATTAATTTTGTCAGTGCCTAATTGCATTTATTGGCCATGCCTGGCACCTCCTAATCCTGGATTATGATGATGCATTAACAGCTGTGACTGGCTGTTTACAAGGCATTTATTAGCCGGTGTCAACATAACGAGACAAATTCCACCTATCACATTAATCACCCCACTGCCAGGACTATGTCACTGCCAACAGCAGAGCCAGATGACGCATAGGCCAAGGCTGCGCTGAAGCTGCTTCCCATTTTCCCGCATTAGCCATTGTTACAAGGCAATCAGATTACCTCCTCAGTAACTGTCAGCCTGGCAGTGAGGTGCTGACGGGAAACTTGAAGTGAATAAAGAGCAATGAACTGAGGTGGTTAAAGATAACAGGAGAAGAATTGTGGGATCAAATGCAACGGTTGACTGCATCAAACCACAAAAACAATTTTCCACACATAATGCTTCTAATTGAAGTCAGGTCACTTAATTACAGTCTGAGTATTGTTTACGGTGAACCCATCTCCTCTTCCCTTTTCTCTGTCCGTCTGTCAATTTCCCTTCACTCTACCTATCTCATTTTCATTTTCTCTCTGCGGCCACCAGGATATACAACATCCAACCAAACATGACATTATCAAATATAAACATTGTTTCATGAATTTGGTTTTGTACTTAATTAAAGACTGATTCAGCTTCATCATCAAATGGATATAAACAGCTCTGGCATACAAAGAATGTGCATGTCACAACATCTCTAATTACTCTCCATTAAGCCTTAATAAAGGGATTAAAAGATATTTCATGATTGAAGCAATATTCTACTACATTCAGTATTTTTCAGATTTCCCTGTTCTTATTTTAGTCACACAGAGACACAAAGGGCTGCAGGGTGAGAGATACTCACTTTATTCTGCCTGGAGTTTGAGTAGAAGGGACATTGATTTCTCTCCTCTTCAAGAGGTCCCCAAAAGTGATGTGCAGCAATTAAACGAGAGTCTCCACGACACACCTGACAAAACCATTTGAGAAATGGCATTGAGAACGTCCCGCTGGCCTTGCTGTAGTGGAAGCAGGGGTTTTATATATTGCATTTTGTACAGACACACGGGACTCATCAAGTGAGATCACCTCTCACCCTATAGACACTTTATCTGTGTGATTCTCTGATTCTGCTTGAAGAACAATGTCTGGTCTCCGAGTTTGTGACAACATCACTCCTCCAAGCCTGACCTCCTAACTTGACACATTGATATTGTCACTGAGGAATGCTCAAGATCACCTGCAGGCTCCAAGAGTTATGGTTCTCTCTACTCAAAGCTTGTCTCTGCATAGTTCTTCAGACCATGAGCATCACCTATAGTGACTAATGAACATAAAAATATAGTTGGAATTAACTTTAAAAAGTATATTAATACAAATTGATTCAAACTATCAGCACAGGTAGAACACTGAACACATGACATAAAGTGCTTTAATGCACGTACGCAATCAAAACTGATGATCCAGTGGAACTTCTTGCATTTTATTACTGCTAAACAGTAGATTTATTACCTTGAAATTTTACACATCGTATCATGCTTTGTAGATTGCTTTTACAAGAAGTGGTGAGACTGGATTGTAAAATGCATGCTCTCTGGCTCCCAAACTGAATGTGCTTTAGTGATAAGGACCGGATGAGAGGACAGGAGATACGACACAATGCAGCAGCACATCTCCCAACACAAGCTGTTTCACTGTGCAGCAGTCTGCGTTATATAATTCTGATGGGGTTCACTGGCCCCTTACAGTTCATCTACCACTAGCTACCCAAGCTAAAGTGTGAACACACACAGGGACCACCTCTCTGGCTGTGTTAGACTGTCTTCTGGCAAATGTGTAGAAACACATAGACACACAGACATGCCTCCTAAGGGCAGAGGATCCAATTGCATCCAGTTAATGAATAGCCCCAAAGCTGACTTTTGTTTGGTGTGTGGGAAATGCACGTCACCCCTCTGATTAATGCTGAATCATGATACTGATATAAGAGAGGTGGGTGGAGTGCGCCAACATTCACCAGCCTCCAACTCTTCACCCTCACCCTTTTCTTGGGAACAGCTCCCTGCCATCTGTCAGAATTGGAAAGCCCTGGTGGCTTGCAGCAGGTTTTTCCAAACCTACATACATGGCTGCCTTTCCTTGTCAGAGACACTGCTGTGCATGAACCTTCAGCCATAACTAGCCACTGGGCTAGAAAACTGAGTCAGCCTCGCCAAAGCCTCATTGACACCCATGAAAGATCTCTCTTATTATTGACCCAGGACATAATCAGATGGTAGGCTGTACATTGGCCAGAAGAGGACACAGTAAAATTAAGAAAACATTACTGCCAATGAGGCCACTTTAATGTAATTGGACAATGTTTACCTAAGTGCTATTTAATTGCCTCGACTCCTCTCTGAATCTTTCATGCAACTCTGTACTGCAAACATACCACAGTACTGGCAGTGTCTCCTTATTAGTTATTCATGCCTTCATTTGCTTCATATCTCTCCTCATTCCTTTTCATGCAAACGCTGAAAGCAAGCAGAAAGTACATCCTCAGCTGCAAAGCTGTGAGTAGAGATGGCTCCTGCGCTATCAGTGGGAAGAAAAGAGGCTTCCTTTATGAAAAATGACTTTGATGAAGTAAAGAAGACTCAGAATAGAACAGAGAGGATGCCTCATCATGAACAAATATCAGTCTGTGCGTATCCACTGTTGTTTTCGTGCAATATCAAACTTCTGGCCTCTGTGTATGATATTATGAATTATACTGAAGAAGGTCCAACAGTCATTTCCTTTAACAGAAAGAAGCTGAATCATAAAATGCATCTCTCTTGACTCCGATACCCTTTTTTTGCTGGGTCCCTGTACTCTTAATAAACCTTGTGTGTGGCTCATAAATCAAGTAGATGTCTCCTTAACAGATACATGATGATTAAGACAATGTATGATTAAAAAATCTTGTTCAGTTAATCTCGAGTGTACTCAATTATATAAACCCATCTTGTCCAAGACATAAGGGACATGCCTCAACAATGTCATTTCACCCGTGTCAAAAGTAGGCAAAGTGAACAGAGAGTGAAGAAAAGAAAGTAATAGACTCCAGTTAAAACACTGAAATGGCTACTGGTGTGGCCTCGGGGTCATGGACCAGCTGCGACAGTGACCTCAAAGGGTCTTTGACTTTGACCGACAGCAGATTGGGTGGACAAGGACGATTCTAGAGCAGCCCAAGCTCTGGCATGTACTTAAACTGTAGCAGTTGTTATGTGTTTTCATGTTAAGTGTGAGAAATAACTGCAACTTAAAGCCTCCCCCTCATTAATAGCGTTTACATCTCAACAGCATATGGTGAGCTGCTTCCTGCATCTTAACTACGCTCATATTAACAGCAGTACAATTATCTCCTATTCTTAGTACAACCACTTATTAAATGTTTTATGCCAGTCATTGGACTAACCCTGTCAGCTGACTGAAAGAAAAAAAATGTTATCTCATAATGTTCTAATTTGTAACTAAAGAATTAAAGGTAATAAGCTTCAGTTGATTAGCGCTTTTGTTCCTACAGTGCAGATGGTTTGTAAATTAACTGTGCTCATATGGGTATGGGATTACATAGCACAAATGGCAATAGTTCATATGTGAATATCACAACCATGAATATAAAGTCCTCAGCCAGATTTTCATCCTGAAAAAGAGAAATAGATTAATTTCTTACTGTGCATGAACTGCTAATCTTTCTCCATCTACTCATTTAGTTTCAGCACAGACCACTGGAAGATCATGTGAGGACTTTCTCCATGTTGTCCATTTTAAGATATTCTGAGAGATATTCTATGAATATCTCTGCTACTAACAGACACCTCCAACAAGTGGACACTTCACCAACCCTTCAATTTCGCCACAACTATGTCACTATAATCAAGTGTTACAGGACTTTGATATCTGTAAAAAATTATTGTCAAGTGTCACAACACATGTCATTTTACTATCACCTGCCACATACTATCAAAGATCTTTTGATGCACCCGCAAATGAAAAAATCAACATTTTTATTCTTAAACAGTTTGATCATGTTTTTGTGCAAGTTTGGTTTATGCAACACCCAGCCACAATGGTTCACTCACAGCGTAACTCAGCAATGGCGTACTGAAACAATAGTCCTAAAATCTTGACCATATGTGTTGAGTACATTTGTTTAATCTATATGTATTACAAAAACTACACAGCAATGATCTCTGAAGTGTTTCTTTAAAACAGTGACAGAATACAAAGAGCATATTCTGCAGAACTCAAAAAATCAAAAATCTGAGTTTCATCATATTTACTCCTACTTTAAGTAGGTATTATTCCAAAGAGCTATTAAATGTGTATGTAAAATTCAGAGAAGTACACGTGAGCACACACAGTGTTGCCTTCTTGGAGTTCCTGTTTATCCACAGCAGAATCTTACACAGCTCTTATGTAAATGAACAAGCGCAATCATTGCCAAACTGTGAGCAGACCACATAGACCACAACAAAGCAGAGGGATCTGTGAACATGTGCAGTGGTAAATGTTGGCATTACCTGCCATCTAGTGGGTAGAACTGGCTTTGCAAGTAAACAGAACTGGCAAATCCTGTATTTGGATTCTGGACCTCTTAAGGAAGAATAATGTGGAGTGAACAACAGTGATCATCTGTGTAAAAGAGGGATAATGTGTAGTTAACAACATCGATCATGTATCTGAAGGAGGAAAAATGTGGAGTGAAAACAATGATCATTTAAAATGGATCTTTATAATTATTATCATCTGGACATCCACTGCCTCAGTATTTTCCTTCTTTCATCTCTTTGTTTTCATAGGTATAGACTGAATATTGAGAATCACAAAATGAATGCTAACTTTCATATTTTAAGCCCATTATTAGCAGCGTATCCCTCTGTCTATAAACCCCAATTGCTTCTTTGTAAATAAAACTCTGCTTTTCAAGTATGCGATAAAGGGATTTAACCCAAAGAAAATATCAAAGACTGTAGATAAAGGCATGTGTCTGGCATTCAATAGCAGTCTTATAGCCACAATGAACTGTGTATTATCTTAGTATTCCCTAAAACGTGTGGCCTGTGTTTACTGTGATCTTTACATGAGATGTGAATTATTTCTATAATCTTTTCTTGACTGAGTAGAAAAACTGACAGTCCCGTAAGCCTTAATACCACTAGATTTTACGACACTGTTATTTCTGATGATAATACCTTATTTGCATGTTACAACGTTTCTTCGGAAAATCTGGTTTGTCCTTTGTCAATGTTGCATTCAAGTGTTTTCTGAATTTGCCGACGGTAGTGTCAAACAGCATATTATTGTATCAGTAGCTTGATCAGTAAAGAAGCACTATATTAATAGGCTACATGTATTCTTACACTGCTGCACGAAGAAGCTTTAGTGTCCAAAACCTACTGGTTTCACCGTGCAAAATATGAAATAATGCGTGTTTCCAAATTACGAACAGGGAAACATGAGTTTAAAGAGCCACAGAACAGCAAGTGAAGGCGGCGGAAGAGGGAGGGGGAGGCGCCGAGAGAACTACTGCTGCATGAACACACTGAGCACACCCTGCTAGTGCTAGCGAGCTCGTCAGTGTCAACGGGCACAAAAATGTCGGGGAAGAGTTTTCGAGTTAGTGACGGGGACTGGATTTGTCCTGATAAAAAGTACGTGCTCCTCACACTTGCAATATATTCCCATTTTGTTTACTAGATGGTTAAATATGGTAGCAGATGTTTGCTGAATTAGCTGGTCGTGCTAACAGGCAGGCGTTAATTAGCTTTGGCCTTCTTGGATGCGGTTCCCGCTAACGTTTGCTAAGTAAACTAGCTAACTTTTACCATATTTCCTCTCCATTACCTACACAGTAAGCAGAATAAGCACGCCATAACAAGTATGCATTTAAGGGTGGCTACATGTTTTGGAGATATGTGTCAGGGAGTGTTAATGTAAGTTGATAGTGTGCGCACTAGCTAGCTAAAGTTAGCTTCTGTGGGTTGGGTGATAGTCCGCACTCACTATTGTGGGTGGTGTTTACTATGTTGTAAAGGCCAAGTTGTCATGAGTGTGGAGTCTAAGTTGGGTAGTCAGCAGTCTCATGTTGCAGATGAACTGCATTGAAAACGTCTGAAGTAATAGACAAGCCAGCTGCAGTGTTCGGTGTTCAGGCCCTTCACACAGGGTGTCCAATGAAAGACTAGCGTTTGAAGCTAATGGTGTGGCACGTTAAAAATAAATAAACCTACATCTGTACATTTTGCCCAACTGCACCCGATTCATGCCTGAATGAGTAACAACCTCAAGCCTTATCTGTATTTATAATGTATTTCAATGCTTTTGCAGGTGTGGAAACGTGAACTTTGCAAGAAGAACAAGTTGTAACAGATGTGGCAGGGGTGAGTCTTTCTCTGTGCAAATTATTCTATCGAAGTTTAACACCCTTTCAGAAGCTGCTGTACATAAAGCCACTGTTTTGTTTCCACAGAGAAAACCACAGAGGCAAAGATGATGAAAGCAGGAGGGACAGAGATTGGGAAAACTCTGGCTGAGAAGAGTAGAGGTCTATTCAGTGCTAATGATTGGCAATGCAAAACGTACGTGCTGACTGAAAATCATTTGGGCCAACTAACATGTTTGATTTACCAGAAACTGGAGCAAGTACTCAAAAATATTTTTCTGATAAGAGAAGCATAAAAGTAAACTATATGTTTTAGTTAACACGAACATAAACTCTCTCTTCTTGTTTTAATAAATTGGGATTTTACAGATGCCTTTTTCCCCTCTCGTTTTCATACAGGTGTGGGAATGTGAATTGGGCTAGAAGGTCAGAGTGCAATATGTGTAACACACCGAAATATGCCAAGCTTGAAGAGAGAACAGGTATCTCAACAAACACGTCGTTTATCAGGTTTTGGTTTGCTTTTGAACACCAGTTATTCATGTTTCTTTTTTAATTTCTTTGCCTTTCAGGTTATGGTGGAGGTTTCAATGAAAGGGAGAACGTAGAATATATTGAACGGGAGGAATCTGATGGTGAATATGATGAAGTGAGTCCCAGCTGAAAGTGTAATGTTTGATGAGTGAAACATTTCAGTTGACAAACTTGTGGCATACAAGTGTTCGGCAGGTTGTTCTGACAGTGTGTTAACATGTTGTTAATGTAACAGTTTGGTAGGAAAAAGAAAAAGTATCGTGGAAAGACCAACAGCACATCATCCTCAAAAGAAAGTGAAAAGAAGGAGGTACCAAAAGCTGAAGATGAGGAGGAGGAAGAAGATGAGGAGGATGATGAAGATGGTGACCTTTCCAAATACAAATTGGATGTAAGATGGGTGGCTGGAGCTGAAAGTTCAAAAGAACAAATGTAATACTAGCCAAGTAAGTGTCATGTTAAAAAAAAAAAAAAAAACTCACACACTTCCTCTCCAGGATGACGATGACGAGGATGAAGCTGGAGACCTTTCAAAGTATGACCTGGACGCCAGTGACGATGATGATGACAAGCCAGCTAAGAAAAAGGGCAGCCGCTCGGGTTCCTCTCGTTCCCGCTCATCCTCGCGCTCCTCCAGCTCCAGTTCACGGTCGAGGTCCAGGTAAAAGGGTACAGGTCAAGGGTAACTCCGGGCAAAATGTCAGTATCAGCTCAATCTTTCTTCTGATTTACTGATCAACATCACTTACATGTCCTGTAATGCTGATTTGTTGTTTTCTTTTTTCTCAACTCCTCCCCTTCTGTGGTGTCAGACAATCCATGTGCAGATTTAATGATCTTTCTTAATAATTTGTGTTTTTTGTTGTGAGACGCCAATGACCTCAGGTGGAAGGAATGCATTATTGATATTGTAGTCTTGAAATGCACTCCGGTTCTCCTTTTGCACTTATGTTAATTCACCTGCTCCACTCTGATGGAGTTGTTGCATACAGTTAAGTTTTAGTCTTTCTCTTTTGATGGCTGTTTCTCCAAACTCCCACATACATATGTTGTGTTCTGAATATTTACTCATCAGTTATGATATACAGCAAGAAAAGAATAGTTTTCTTTAAGTATTTCTCAAGATTTACGTGTCTGCACCTTGACCTGTGATCCATCTAGCTATTGTTCTTGCACAGAAAATATTGGAAAGTTTCTGTTTTTGTCTTTCAGGTCCCGCTCTAGAAGCTCATCCAGTTCCAGATCTGGATCTCGCTCGAGGTCCTACTCCAGGTGAATGAGGTGACATGCACTCTCTCCCTAGAGAGTGTATGTGTGGGGCTGAAAGCTCCAAAACAGTCATGTTAACTAGCTTAAGTTTTAACAAAGACTGGATAGTGCTTACTCCACTACAGTCCACAGTCCAAACTCATAAACTGATATTATGGTTTTCTGTCACTTGATTGTAGGGTTATTCCAAGTTTAGTTAGGCCTGAGAGTATAACAAATAAACCGTGTGATTACCCCCATCGAGTTTTAGTGTAACCAAGGCCCAAAAGTCTGACTAGACATGTGGGGTCTTCATCAAGCATCTCAAGAGTTGGTGCAGGCTTTGCCCACTCAGTTAATGTCAGTGTATTCAAAAGAAGCCAAACATTTCCGAGGTCTTAAACTATTTTGAGGACACCTTATTCAGTGAGCCTTTCAGCGTCTTGGTCAGTACCATTAATCCATAGTTACATGCTCTTAATCAGAGAAGCTTGATAAATACCCACGCTGGTGAGACTCTGTCTTGACCATACTGACCTCAGTGCTTGGTTTATTCCTCCAAAAGATCCAGCTCCAGGTCTGGAAAGGGCTCCTCTCCGCAGAAGAGGTCCCGCTCACCCTCCTCCTCACCTGAGAGGAGACAGAAGCGCAGTCGCTCCAAGTCTTCATCTGGAGGCAGAAAGAGGAGGCGTTCTAGATCACGTTCGTCCGAAAGGTTTGGGTTTCTGTGGAATACCACACTGGCACTGATTTTTATTAGACAGCTGTCGCCTCGCTTATGGGATTTCAAATGAACTGAAATTTTGCCCTTTTTTATTGTTTTATTTATATGTTGTGCCCATAGACTGTATATACATTAGTGGATGTGGCTTCTTGGTCTGAAAAGTGAAGCAGATTCAGAAGCACCTTAAACCTTCATTCTTTCTAATTGCCACCGGGGGGCGAATCCACTGGTTGCAAAAAGAAGTCCAATTATATGTAAGCTTATGAGAAAAAGACCCCACTTCTCACTTGATGTATTACCTCAGTAAAAATTATCATAAGTTTATGGTCTCAGTTCCTAGTTTCAAGTCTTCTTCACTACAGAATGATGTTAATTTTCTGCCCGCTTCTCCAAATATGGTCACAACTCTCAAAAAAGCCAAGATGGCAACCCCAGTAATGCAAAACGTTGTTCTATATACAGTCTATGGTTGTGCACTTGTACTTGTTTCATGTATGCAGAACTTAATGTTATTAGCTGAACCTGCTGACCTTGTTCTTCTTCCCATGGTGTTTGTGTGCTTGCAGGTGCCGTGACCAGTCCTCTGGATCCTCCCATTCTGGCTCCAGTTCAAAAAAGAAATAACTTTATTACAGCCTTTAAAACAAGAAAAGAAACCTTAGTACAAGTGCATGTTGTGTTGCAAGGAAAACAACCACATCCTTTCAGTATGCTGTTCATTTTCATAGAAAAGTCTTACTTCCCTCAGAAAAGAACCACGGCGACGTGACCTCTCTCTGCCGTTATTATTACATGCTCCCTTTTTAAAACCACTTACACCCCGATCTGTGATGAGTGTCTGTAACTACAGGTGTCCAATAAACATAAATGTTTGGTCCTGTGAAGAGGCTGTATCCCATTTTAAACCCATCTTTGTGGCAGTACATTTTATTCTGTTCATCTGTGGAGAAATTCAAGTAAACATTTTTTATTACTTTTTTTGGCCCTAGGAAACATCTGAGATTTTCCTTAATAAACACTTTTTTTTTTAACAAGAAGTGAAGTACTTAAGCACCAATTTAAAAATCAGAAATGTAGCAATGAATTTTGGCCCGTTTGCTTTATTTTCTTGATAAATATATATTTTGTGTTTTCAAGGTAAGTATTTTACTTTTTGATATTGCTTGTTTTAAGTAAATGGCAGTAAGTTCAGCATTCTTTGGTGTAGATTTAAATGTGTTGTTTTGTTTTTTTTTCTTTACACAATTGATGCCTAGTTTACCACTCAAAGTTATCCCTATTCATTTGTCTTTTGGGTAACTAAACAATGAAAGCAATGACAGATTTCTCTGCTCCAGATTAGTGCATCCAGAACAAACATACAGTATTTCCTGATTTATGGTAGAATGTGGCAGTACAGTCTTTTTATGGGTAAAACAAATGTACACGTGTAAATAAAATCCTGTTGACATGGTTCTTTGTTGTTTTGTTGTGTGTTTGATTTGACCAAGCAGGCCTCTCAGAGTTAATGAAGTTGTTAGCCAACAGCTTCTAATGTTCAACTATCAGCACGTGCGCAGGAAATTAAAGTGAGGCATATGTTATTGTTAGGCTGCAGAGATGGGAGGTGTCTGTTGGTGATATGAGGTTAGGGGAAAGTTTGCTAGCAGTCTAGGAGTGTCTGTTTCTGCGCCTGAAACCTTACAGAGGCCATTCACAGCTAAAAAGTGACCGGCGTGATGAACAGCGCACCTGACGTCGTTGCTATGTAACGTAAGCCCGTGCCAGCGTTGTTTCCATTGTGGCGGTCGCTTACTATCAAGTTTGACAATTAAATGAAATGTTTTGTCGCCATAGATTTCAAAGTAGTTTGTAATATCTTTGTTTTTTGAGGTTTAGCACATATTTTATATAGAAACTCGTTCGCTTTTACCAAAAATCGTAACAAACAGATTATCCGTAGGATGAACTCTGGTTCATCTCTGCTTCGAGATAACTGAAACTCCTAAATACTGAACAAGGGGCAAATGCATGCGGCTCACTTGTGTTGTTCTCATTCAGGTCAACAGGTGGCACTTGTTGCTGAGTTTAACAGAAGGAGGGCTGATTATAATGATGTGTTTAATATAGTAGAAAATTAAGGCCAGAAGGTTAATAGCACTGTCGCCAACACCTGTTACTTTCAGGGCCTGATGCAAACTGTCACGGGTTGCAGTCACTGGGTCAAATACTTTTACTACAAAGTGTTCAAATTAAGATTAATTTGCTTTCTTAATGAAATTAAGGTTGGACTGTACTGAGAGTGATACTGTTCTAGGGGAAGAACACGTAAACGTGCCCTCTGTGTTTTGGTAATTAATAGAAGGTAGTTAAATATTTATGTAATGTGATCCTTGATCATATGTATGTAATATGACCCTAATTGTAGAATTAATTAAATACAGTAATACAAAATGCTTTTGTAAAAGATACGCCTACAGCCCTAAAGCTCATTGAATGTACGCCTCAATTGGCTTAGATATCTGAGAAATTATGTACAACTTGTTTCCTTGAATGTGAATTTCCCCATAATGATCGCCGACTGACCGGAGGTAGCCTAATGATTTAATACATTCCACTGTTAACCCTATCAGTAGCTATACTCTAGCTCTGCTTCCAGAGGCTTCAGGACAGCGTTGCTTCACCAAGATGGGAGTCCGAAGCAGGTACGTCTCAAGTGCCTAGCCACTTGTAAACAGTTAATGAACTAAGATCACAGAGACATTCTACAAGGTCTCTTAACATCGGATTTATGATTCACTGAGTGTATGTAAAACCATATGCAGCCTCAGCTGCTTCCTCTGGGCGCCTTTCTAGGTAGTCCCGCCTCCAGCGTGTAAAGGACCCGACGCGCTTTTACGCACTGCATTCAGTTTGAGCAATTTGGAGCGCGAGAGGATGCCTGCCACACACCCATGGGGTTTCACCTGCATATTGACTTTACCTTTCCTAAAGGATGACTAAGGACGCTTGTGATTATCTAGAGAGCGTGCAAACCACCATTGGAGAGATGCTGGGCGCCAACGTCTCCAAGTCATTGCGCGAAGGCAATGTCACCAAGAACTCCAGTTGTGGATCTGTATCAGTTGGTTTCCCTATAACCATGATGATCACTGGCATGGTGGGCAACACATTAGCTCTTATCCTCGTGTATGTCTCTTACAGAAAGAAGGAGAATAAAAGGAAAAAGTCGTTCTTGCTTTGCATTGGATCGCTGGCGCTGACTGACCTGTTCGGACAGCTTTTGACGAGTCCAATAGTCATATCAGTCTACCGAGCGGATCTGAAATGGGACCGTATTGACACATCTGGCAATTTGTGCGCTTTTTTCGGTGTGTGCATGACAACTTTTGGCCTGTGCGCTCTCTTCTTGGCCAGTGCCATGGCAATTGAAAGGGCTATGGCGATAACAAACCCCCACTGGTACTCCAATAACATGAAGTCAAGTGTGACAAAGCAGACTTTGGCTGTCATATGGTGTCTTGTGTTGCTCTTTGCGCTGCTACCCATCGCAGGGGTCGGGAAATACACACGCCAATGGCCGGGCACTTGGTGCTTTATCAGCACGGGGGACAGAGAAGTTCCGGGCAATATGTTTTTCGCCATCACTTTCGCGGTACTTGGGATTTTCTCTCTGCTTGTTACTCTTTCCTGCAATGTGGTGACGATCCGGGGCTTAATTATCCGATGTAAAACGAAGTCTGGCACGTCTCAGTCTTCAAAACAATGGGAACGGCTCACCACGGAGACCGTCATTCAGCTGTTAGGGATTATGTGCGTCCTTCTTATATGCTGGTCTCCTCTGCTGGTACGTTTGTTTGTTTGTTTGTTTGTTTGTTTGTTTGTTTGTTTGTTTGTTTGTTTGTTTGTTTGTTTAGTTTACAACCTATAGTCCTTATGAGCGGATGAAAGTGAGGATGTGATGCAATGATGCAAGATAGTTTTCTCTCACAATGGAAGCCCTTATACTAATATGATAATGTGGCCTGTCATAATTGAGACCCTTAAAAGCGTTTTACTGTCAGCTGCCTGTCACAAACAGCTGCAGATCCTTGTGTCTCTGCTTCATCTCTTGTTGCCAGGACAGCAAAAGCAAGGAGAGTACACACTCAGTTTTCCCAATCACTCATTCAATCAGTCACCCCACCCCCTCAAACACACATACACGCACACAAATCCATACTTGCAAGTCACATAAATGCTGTCATGTATGATTCCTTTGAAATGCTGCTGCCAGTTTCCATTAAGGGCCAATCTACTTAGCCAGGTCCTGTTTGGGGGGTCTGCTCAGTGTGCTATGAGGTCATGCATTGTCAGTCACATATTTAATAGTCCCACTGGGGATATTAATAGAAGCCACAGCACTGATGGCAGACAGTGAGAAGCTAGAGTGTGAACATTATGTTTTTCTCCTCGTAGTTTGATACTGTTGCTGCTCAGGACTGTCTTGGTATTAGTGCTATGTTAGATATTAAATACAAAACTATGGTCTCTCAGCCAAAAGTATATAACATAGATGTCATTGTCCTCATTCTTTCAGTAAATGTATTATACCTTGTTTCATAATGCAGACCTGTGACATGTCTCTATTGGGCTTGCACCTGCCTCCCTCCTCAGGTCCTGATGCTGAGGATGATCTCCACCCAAGTATCCTCCCATGAGTGCAATTCAACAGCAGTGACCTCCAATCACACCGCTGGCCGGGACATCCATTTAGACTGTAACTTTTTTCTGACAGCGATCCGCTTGGCATCCCTCAACCAGATCCTGGACCCGTGGGTCTATCTGCTCCTCAGAGAGATCCTCCTGCGCAAGGTCTGCATCGTGGCTAACGCAGTGTCCAACTGCTCCACAGAGGATCGCAAGGAGACCCAGACAGTATTGGATGCTCTTAACAAGCAGAACCAAGAAGGAAACAGCCTTCATAAACCACAAAGTGGCTAGGTCGAGCTTTGACAGGAATTGCAGTCTTGTGACTTTGAAGCCAGGACAGATTGGAAGGATTTGAAAATGGACACGCTATTGTTGTGCGAAACATGGGGATGAAATTTTTCTCCATGTCCTCCTCAAGGGGATATTGTGCAAAGGGAGACAAGAGTAGTCTCTGTTGCACCGTTAATGAGAACCAGCCGAGTGTGCTCTGGTTGCATTTGTTTGGCTGAAAACACATTCACCTAAGCAGCATGTGGATGCATGACCGTGTCATCTCCTGCATTTGGCTGCCAGGAACTCTCTCATTGCTAGTTTTCAGTTTAATAAGAACATCTCCCAGACCCAGGAGTATGGGTGACTCGAACCTGACTTGAACTGAGTCATTGCTTTCAACAACTTGAAGCTATAATCCAACTAAAGGGCAAATGGTTTTGCTGAATGTCTGTAAGTGAAGAGAGAAGCTGTAAATTGCTTATACTGAGTTGTAAATAGCTCCGTCACATCTTACATGAAATGTAATAACTTTGTTTAACGATGGGTCGCCATTCAGAAGAAAAATGCGAATCCTAAACTGGAGCCAGTTGTTGATTGTAACATTATTTATTAGTGTTTATTGGATATCAGTCGTTGTAAATTTTAGAATATGCTGTATGTGGTCTTCCTGGGCTGGTAGCCAGGACTATGAAATGTGAAGTTAGTTTGCTGACACTTTTGTACAATTATTTTCTCTGCAGTTTCCTTCACAGCCACTCTTATGAACGGGAAAGCATGTTCAAGGAGGACCATAGATTTGTGGTGGCGGGGTCTGAAACTATAGTTACAGGGCTGCATCCATCACTGTAAAAGTGCCCTTGAGCAATTCCTGCCTATTTCACTGGATTAAAACTATTCTTCTTTAAGTACACAGTGAGTAATGATACATGTACCTAATTTCAACAGCCAAATCTTTTGGGAGGAAAAAAAAGGTAATCGCAGCAGTCTTTTGATCACTTACATCAATGCAAGCAGAGGGAGGTGGTGGTCTTTGGATGTAAGGCTGATGAAACAGCAGTGAAAAAAGTCACATCCACACTGTCTCAAACACAGACTCCATAGAATTTAAAAGATTAAAAAGCTTTTTTGGCATACTTGAAGCTTCTTGTGCAACTGTTACTGTGTACGTCAGCAGTGTCAGGTGGTCACATTCATGCATTTCTTCAGGGTGGTTTCAAGATGTTTTTAACTGCATTAATTCATGCTTTTTGTTCTGCGGTGATTGCCTTGGTCATGTTGAATGTGTCCTTCAACATTCCATTATTATTCTTCCTATTAGCCAAATTGCGAAGCTACCTCTAAACTCAAGTGAATGTTAATGTACGGTGCAATGTCACAGGGGTCTCAGATGAAGAGCGAGGGTGCTTTTGACTGAGATGGTTTGATGTTGTCTACGTTGTCATGTTAGGCACCATCTCATTGAATGTACACACTGTAAATGTATTTGAAGAGGTCCTGCATTGTGGTCAAGCACATCTCAAGGACGGACACATTTGCTGTCATGGTAACCTTCAGGGTGTGGGACAATTTGTCACACCAACAACACAACTCTGCCTTCTCAGTACATCAGCCAACAAGATTAGATTTACACTCTGCCTTGTCCGGTCTTGCCTTTGCCTTTCAAATGTGAGAATACATACAATCTTAGTGATAATGATTTAGGAGTTATCTGAAAAACCCGTGTGAAAGATGGACATTCACTGTTTCCATGTAACATGATTGTGAAGCCAGTCTGCCCTTCTGTCCCACTCAAATGATTAACTTGTTTAGTGAGTGAAAACAATGTACAAGGATCCACAGCATGTTCAGGAGTATGTTGCACAGAAAGCAGTACCTTTGCATTATTCTAAACCCTTCTGGGCTTCATTGCCAGCTAGGAATGTGCAGCAAAGTTTACATACAGTACCTCACTTGTGAACATGTGTTCCTCAACAAGAAATCAATTTCAATAATGTCTAAGTGCTATTACACTGACATGAGGAGTGTTCATCTTAATGAATGCTTCACTAATTGAGCTTGTGGCTCTGCATTATGAGCTTTTATTCAAAGCATATGTTCACCTTGTGCGGCAGTTAATATACAACTCAGAAGCAGCATCTGGGGTTTTATCCATGCATTTAAAGCAATGATTGCATTTATGCTCAAGCTGCAGCAGGGTATGGAGGGTTTTAAGATTGACTCAATAAGCTTCCACTTGAATCTGACTCAGTAACTGTAATTAACTCAGTTTTCTGTCCAGGAGACTCCGAAGCTTCCTGCTCTTCAGTTAAGTAAAGTATTTACACAGTGGAATATCCCCTTAAAGCTAACTGACCCTATATGTGGTTGTGAGTGTTCCAGGATCTTACATCCCACCCAATCCAAACAGTAGATATGAAAGTGTCAGAATGATAATCCATTCTTTGTAAACAGAAACACAATATTACACACACATTTCAATGTGTATGGACTGAGTAAAAGGCTCCAAAATGATTACAGGAAATGCTGTCTGTGAAACATGAATGTTCATCAGAACCAGGGGAGCTATGAAAACATCTGCACGCACTAGTTTATTGATCAATATAATCTTCAAAGGCAATAAGAGTTCATGTTTGGCTTCATTAGGAGGGAGGTGTCAGAATCCATTTTGCTCTCTGCTATTGCATGTTAATCTCAACTTTACACATGAGCCTCTTTCAGAAATGACACTACAAATTCAAGCTCCGACTGTTGAGACTCTCGAGTTTGGTTTGTCCACGTGTTGGAGTGGTGTTCATGCCTGTAAGAAACAAGCCATATCAGCAGGCAGTAACAAACAAGACTCCGGCACTGGCATCGAAGGGAGTGTACAGTTACATAATGATTCGAAACAGGCTTTATGAGGTCCAGAGAATCCGGCGTCGCCAGCTGGCTCCATTTCTTTCACTCAAGTCACTAATGCATGGAAGTGATTTACTGATTGCCTCATGAGCTGAGGAGTGACTTGATCTTTGAGATTTCAAGACAAAAAGAGATTGTTTCTGAAGAATGTTTGATCGTTTTGATATTTTGCGCAGTTTTTAAATGTGCATTTATAATTTTTTTCCACTGGTTCTCCACACTGTAAAAACAAGTATTTATTCCACATAGCTGTTGAAAAAGTCAGATTTTTTTCCAACGTCCTTGGAAATCCTGCAGTTGAGTGCTTTTGTATTCAGACGTTTATGATGCCTTTGAAAAAATATTGTGGCATTGTAATCATTATGAGTGTCTCTATCAACCAAAAGCTGGACAGAAAAACAGAAAAACATTGAATTCCTGGAAACTTCTGCTGTTGGATTTGGTCACTCACAGAGTGCATGACAAAAACAGAAAACATGAGTAGTTTTTTGCAGAGAGCAGTGTCCTTTCTAGAAAGAAGTGGAAGCAATCGTTTCTGATTTCTTATGTCTGTGTTATCAAGAAATCACAGAGTGGCCCAGCTCATTAACATGTTGTGTGCCATGCACAGTTCACTGCTAAAGGTGCAGGTCAATCCTTTGCTGTCATTTTTGCAGCAAAGTCCAGCTTCAATAGTGTGAAACTCTAGTCATAAGTTTTGTTTGAAAAGCCATTTTCAAAATTGAAATCCATTAAAAGACAAACTAATCATTCAGGGAAGAACCACCCTGGCAGGTGCAACAAGTAAAGTGTCTCTCGAGTCTATTTTAAGAGCGCAAGATGGGGTCACATGCAGACAGTACAATGGAAACAGGTTTTGCCCTCCAGCCAAGGCTCCACTGATGAATGTAAATAAATACCACGTGTCTATCAGATGTCCATTTTCTTATCATTTGTTCACATTACGCCTGTTAAACAAGAACTCTGTACAACTCTGAGACACGATTCTCAGATGAGGGCTATCTGCATTGTTCCACACGGCTGCAGTTTCTTTGTCAGAGCTCTTGTTCCTGTCACACTGTGTTCAGGTGAGGAATGCTGTAAATTTTGCAGCCTTTTGTTATTTTTCCTTTTGACATGTCTGTCATAGATAAGCTTACGTAACCTGAGGTGAAAAGAAAAATATCTACCTACCTATGAAAGTGTCCTTTTGGTACTTTATGTCTTTGTCTCTTACTTGACTTCTATCAGTTCAACATGCAATGCACATTTGATTCATTTTGTTGCAGTGTTCTCAATGTACGTAGTGGTGTAACGTTGTGATTCTATTAAATGACATGAACATATTTTTTTAATAAGTGTTGTGCTTTTGTGGCTGCCGCAGCATGTTTTCTTATTGAATATTTATACATCTTCACTATCATGCTAATTAATCACTGATGCAGTGTGTGTACAGTGATTTACAAGTAGTGTGCCTCCTAAATGAACTCTGGTGAGGCTCAGTCAAGCCTTTGAAAAACTGTGAAAAGCTGAAAGATTCCTTGGTGAATTGTGAAATAAATGCTTTAATTTCTATTTTCATAATCCCTCTTATGTAACAAATCCTCAAAACTGAAGAAGAATCACAGGCATCCTTCAACAAAAGCCATTTTATGTCCTGAATGTGGAGTTCTAAACATTAATTTTCACCCTGAAAATTTTTGCTTTCTGTGTTGAAACTGGCTGACATATGAGAATGGTAGTTAAACTGAGAATGATGTGGTTGGTTTTCCAGTGGTAAATGTTTCAAATATTGTGAATGTACTTAAATGCAGCAGGTCATTTCAAAGCATGTGTGGGTGTCTACTGTTTGTTGACCTTGTGCAATGTGTTTCCTGTGGGCCAATAAATGGACATATGTGCTACTAATCCTGAACACGTCCTTGCATACAAAGATCTTGTTAAGTGTTGTGATGCATTTACTCTACTAGTAAGATCATTTGTTTAGCTGTAACTGACTTTTTCACAGATAGAACAGATGAATAAGGCTGAAATTTATAGCTACTGCCTACCTTAGAAGAGTCAGTCTATTGTTGAAGCCATGCCTAAAGGGGCATCAGCATCCAAGAGGTATCAGCATCTGTAGTTTTGCATAAAAGCAAAAACAAAACTTTAAATGATTGCATCATACTTTCCAAAAACACAACAAAAGAATCATTAATACTTTTATTGGTGTTAAGATATACAAACTGTTCTAATATTTAGGGACTAAAGTGTTGAGGAGTTACCAAACATTAGGTCTACTTCATTCCCACACTGCATTAATGCAATATTCAATTTATGTGAATGTGTTCATAACCCCAAAAGAGGTCTTTTGATAATCAGAGAGAGCACAGCAAGTTTCCAAAGTTCTCAATAAAATCAGCACTAAATAGGATTTAAAAAAAAAAAAAAAAAAAAACTGTAACTGTTCTAACTGTATTTTACTGTCAGTAACCTTGACAGCCAGCTGTGGAGGAGTCAGCGATGAGAAACTTCATGAAAGGTCATGAGAGGATATTTTCCAAGCCAAACACTAACTACAACTATAGCCAGGTAACCCTTAAGCCAAGCGTATGAAGCCCCAACTGCTCAAATGTTTAATCGACTCTGTAGCACACTGCACTTTTAGGTGTGGATATATCAAAAAGAGCCTGAAGTGCTCACTGAATGTACCCTCAATAAATAAAAGGTAAAATATCTTTCTATTACTTTGTAGATGACAGCTGTGAGCAATTTTGCGGCTTTAATTCAATTAGTCATAAATTGTGTAAATCACCTGGCTCAGTCTTTGGGCGCTGCCCACCATGTAGTCATTTTATTGCTGAGTAAGGACACTGTCTACACCTGATAAATTCTAGTGGGCCCATTAAAGGCTTTATCGTCCCATTATTCATCTCTGCTAAGCTCAACAGACTGAGGATGTATATTTTCTATGAGGAAAGCACAGAGAGAAGCACTTCTGGGTCATGACATTAGGCTATGATGGTGTGTTTCTACTTGTGGATATTGTGTGTGTTCAAGGGTTTAAGACCAGCCATTCTAAACAAGAGGCCCCCTGGTGGGCCTCAGAAGACCATCTTGTGAATGGACTGCATTTATATAGTAATAGTCATATGCTCAGTAATTTACATAAACGTGTAGAATGTCAGTGACCAGCTATGTTTGAACATAACCATGGCAACAACAATACATTAGCAGGTAGAAACAAACGTGCTTTGCCACTTTCAGAGACACAGTGACTAAAAATGCATCAGTTTTTCAAATAAAAAAGGCAATGTGGGAACTACACGCTCCAAAGCGTGCGGTGAGGAAATATGACCCTGAAAACATCACATTCTAATTTATAATGGCAGGCATGAGATGAGCTGAAAGGACAGCGTGTTTGTGGTGAAATCCTGTCACAGCCCAGATTATTTCCCCTTTTGTTTCCGTGTTAGGTTTTTTCTCCTTTATTTGGGAAGGTGGTCCTCTGAAACAATCAGAAGTGGGGTCTTCAGCTACAACAGAACTGCTGTTCTAGACATAAGAGCAAATATCCACATTTACACATGACACCACCACATGGATCTTATTTAATTTGAGAGGGTGAACTGGGTGCAGTTTTAAATGGCAATTTTAAATTTTTCAATTCAATTTTATTTGTATAGCGCCAAGTCACAACAAAAGTTGTCTCAGGACACTTTCCATATAGAGCTGGTACAGGCCGAGCTCTTTTATCTACAGAGACCCAATAATTCCCTCATGAGCAAGCACTTGGCGACAGCAGCAAGGAAAAACTTCCTTTTAACAGGCAGAGACCTCAGGCAGAACCAGGCTCTGGGTGGGCGGCCATCTGCCTCGACCGGTTGGGTGAGAGAGGGAGAGCGAGAGAGAGAGTGAGACAGACAGAGTGAGACAGACAGAAATGCGGTCAGAGAGAGAGAGAGACGGAGAGAGAGAGACAGAGAGAGACAGAAAGAAATGCAGTCAGAGAGAGAGAGAGAGAGAGACAGACAGACAGAGAGAGACAGACAGACATGCAGTCACAGTAACAGTGACAGTGGATGTAATAACAGTAGTAGCAGTTGCAGTGGATGTCAGGCAGGGCCATGGCAGGAGACGTAGCTGTAATCCACAATCCAGATTCAGCCACTGTCCATGGGAACCTGTGAGACGACAAAGCACAGAGACTCCGGGGAAGGAGCTAAATTAGTAACACGCCGTGGTAGGACATGAAAGTGTGCAGATGGAGAGGGAGAGAGGGACAGAGGAGCTTGGTGTATCTTTGGAGGTCCCCCAACAGTCTAATGCTATAGCAGCATAACTAGGGGCTGGTCCAGGACAAGCCTGAGCCAACCCTAACTATAAGCTTTATCAACAAGGAAAGTTTTAAGCCTACTCTTAAATGTAGAGACAGTGTCTGCCTGCCGGACAAAGATTGGAAGATGGTTCCAGAGGAGAGGAGCTTGATAGCTAAATGCTCTGGCCCCTGTTCTGCTTTTGGAGACTTTAGGAACCATAAGTAGACCTGCATTCTGGGAACGCAGTGTTCAAGTGGGGTAATAAGGTACTATGAGCTCTTTAAGATAAGTAGGTGCCTGGCCATTTATGGCTTTGTAAGTAAGGAGGAGAATTTTAAATTCTATTCTAAACTTTACAGGGAGCCAGTGCAGAGTGGCTAATATTGGAGAAATATGATCTCTCTTCCCCGTTTTTGTCAGAACACGTGCTGCAGCGTTCTGGAGAATATTCAGCAACGAATTTGGGCAGCCTGATAGTAAGGAATTGCAATAATCCAGCCTGGAAGTTATGAGTGCATGGACTAGTTTTTCTGCATCATTTTGAGACAAAATATGCCTGATTTTTGCAATATTACGCCGGTGAAAGAAGGCAGTCCTTGAAATTTGTTTTACATGGGAGTGAAAAGACATGACCTGATCAAAGACAACTCCCAGATTCTATACAGTGGTGCTGGAGGCCAGCACAATGCCATCCATAACTGCTATGTCATCAGAAAGTGAGTTTCTAAGATGTTTAGGGCCTACTACTATAACTTCAGTTTTGTCCGAGTTTAGCATCAGAAAATTGCAGGTCATCCAGGTCTTTATGTCCTGAAGACACGCTTGTAGTCTAGTTAACTGACTGGTTTCTTCTGGCTTCATTGATAAATATAGCTATCATCTGCGTAGCAATGAAAATTTATTCCTGATAATCTTACCTAAAGGAAGCATATATAAGGTGAAAAGAATTGGTCCAAGCACAGAACCCTGCAGAACTCCATAGCTGACTTTAGTGAGCACAGAGGAGTCATCATTAACGTGTACAAACTGAGAGCGATCTGACAAGTAGGATTTAAACCAGCTTAGCGCAGTTCCCTTAATGCCAAGTGTTCAAGTCTATGCAATAGGATACCATGGTCAATGGTGTCAAATGCAGCACTAAGATCTAATAAGACTAGTACAGAGACAAATCCTTTGTCAGATGCAATTAGAAGGTCATTTATAACTTTAACCAGTGCTGTCTCTGTGCTATGATGCACTCTAAATCCTGACTGGAAATCCTCAAATAAACAATTTTTGTGTAGAAAGTCACACAGCTGATTAGTAACTGCTTTCTCAAGAGTTTTTGAGAGAAAGGGAAGGTTGGATATCAGTCTATAGTTGGCTAAAACCCCTGGATCAAGAGTAGGCTTTTTAAGTAGAGGTTTTATCACAGCTACTTTAAAGGACTGTGGTACGTAGCCTGTTGATAAAGACAGATTGATCATGTCTAATACGGAAGAGTCAATCAAAGGTAATACTTCTTTAAGCAGCTTCGTCGGGATGGGGTCTAGAATACAGGTTGATAATTTTGATGATGCAATTATTGAAATTAGTTGGTGAAGGTCGACAGGTGTAAAACAGTCTAAAACTGCGACAGGCTGAGTAACAGTTTCTACAGTTTCTGTGTTTGAAGACAAAACAGCACCTGTTGACGGCAGGAGCCGATGAATTCTGTCTCTAATACTAATGATTTTATCATTAAAGAAGCTCATGAAGTCATTACTGTTCAGAGCTAAAGGAATACATGGTTCAACAGAATTATGGCTCTCTGTCAGCCTGGCTACAGTGCTGAAGAGAAACCTGGGATTGTTCTTATTTTCCTTTATTAGTGCAGAGTAATAGGCTGCCCTGGCACTGCGGAGGGCTTTCCTGTATATTTTAAGACTATCTTGCCAGGCGAACCGAAATTCTTCCAAATTGGTAGAACGCCATTTCCTTTCTATTTTCCGTGAAGTTTGCTTTAATTTGCGGGTTTGAGGGGTATACCATGGAGCTAACCTCCTCTGTTTAATTATCTTGTTTTTTAGGGGAGCAACAAAGTCAAGTGTCATACGCAATGAACCTGTGGCACTATCAACCAGGTAGTCAATTTGGGAGGGACAAAGGTTAGCATAGGAGTCCTCTGTTGTATTGAGACATGGCATTGAATTAAATGCTGATGGGATCATATCCTTAAATTTAGCTACAGTACTATCAGACAGGAGTCTGGTATAAGAATTTTTTGCCTACTGGCTGGTAGTCTGGTAATATGAATTCAAAAGTTATTAAATGATGGTCCGATAAAAGAGGATTCTGTGAGGAGACTATTAAGTCTTCAATTTCAATGCCATATGTCAGAACAAGGTCGAGGGTGTGGTTAAAACAGTGAGTCAGTTCATGTACATTCGGATGGAAGCCAACTGAGATACTAATACTGAGATAAACGCAGTGCTAAGGCTGTCATTATCAGTGTCAACATGTACATTAAAGTCACCTACAATAATTACTTTATCTGCTTTAAGGACTAAACCTGATAGAAACTCCGTGAACTCAGCTATAAATTCGGAGTAAGGGCCAGGAGAGCGGTATACTATAACAAATAAAACTGGCTGCACTGCTTTCCATTTTTCATGAGAAAAAGTGAGAACAAGGCTTTCAAATGAGTTATAGTTGAGTTTAGGTTTAGGGTTGATTAAAAGGCTTGAGTCAAAAATGGCTGCAACTCCACCTACTCTGCCGCTGCCTCGAGGAATGTGAGTATTAATATGGCTCAGAGGAGTAGGTTCATTTAGGCTCACATATTCTTCAGGACACAGCCAGGTTTCAGTGAGACAAAATAAATCAATCTTATGGTCTGATATTAACTCATTTACTAAAACTGCTTTAGAGGACAGAGATCTGATGTTAAGGAGTCCACATTTAATTCTCCTATCTTGTTGTACTATTGCAGTGGTTCTTTTAATTTTAATTAAATTTTTATGTTTAACTCCTATTCTCTTTACTTTTGGTTTACGCAGCGCAGAGAAGCGTGTAGGACTGCAGCTCTGCCTCCTGGTCTCAACTCTGAGTTGTCAGGGGATAGGTTCATAAATGAAATCGGTCAGATTTCTAGAGATGAGAATTTAGTGAAATAACCTTCTGTTGTTCTAAAAGAAGGTTATTTCACTAAATTCAGAGCCAAAACATCTCGACAGCAGGGCAGCGCTGTTTCAGTGACTTAGTAAGGCTCATGTTTTTCTTTTCAAAGTTCTTTCCAAAGGCAACCACGCTTGAGGTTCTAGAATAAGTTTCACTTCTCATCCAAGAGGCTTCTTCAGTTCATGTTTTGTTGGTTCACTGGAGTTGAGTCTGTAAACTCTCACTCTTAAGCACTCACACAACCCCATCATCAGTGTTATTCTCACCAAGAGGGTCACTGATTTAACCGAGATATCATTGAAAAGATGTCTCACATGTCCCTCTTACTTTTTCTGTTGTTTGGACCGTGATCTTGAAGGATGTTTTGTGACCACTGCTGCTATTCTTTCTTTAATGCTCTTCCTCCACAGACCATTATGCTAAGAGAGATAAATGTCTGTTTACTCTAAATGACATAATTGCTTCACCGTGGCCTCTCACAGAGGAACAGAGGCATGACTTTAACTGAATTAATCAGGTTGGTGATGGATGCTTCTACTTTAGCTCACTTATGTTTTTAAGCTATACTTTGAATGCTTGGTCAAGGTCTTTGTTCACAGACCACGTGCTGAGGGAATAAGACAAGACAATGCTGCTGTGCTTTGTGAGAGGACTAAGTGTCCCCAGGCTAGCTAAACAACCAGGATGAGTCAAAGGGTCACTTGCGGGCTTCAAAGAGGATCAGAGCGCTGTGGAAAAGGTTTGGCTGTACATCTTCAGGCAATTCATCCGTTATGGCTCCAAACGTAGTGGTTGGTATATGGTGTTGGTACATGCATGGAGATGCTCTCGCTGAATGACAATGAGGATGAAATGGAAAAAATATGCAAAGCTTGCTCGCTCATCATAAGTGAATGGAGATGTGATTTTCACTGGGAAGCAGATACACAAAAGTGTCCAAATATGACATGTCAACAGGTGCTGGCAATTTTTAACAAATTCAAATTTCTTCAACACTGTCATGACTTGATATATAGGCTGCTTCATTAATATTCATATTGTTTTTCTCTCAATCCTTCACCTGATTTATGTTTGCTGTTAACTTGGGGAGAATTGTGGTGGTCAGACCCCCATCAGTTTCTACCCTGCAGTCTGTCACTGTCACTCTCTGCTGCTCAAACACAAAGTCATGAAGCCATAACTCCATCCCACACCTGCTCAGCAATGCCAGTCCAATCAATGTTCGATATTCATTTGGATCTTGTGTTTTGCAGTCAAGCCTCTATCCTAAAAAAGATGTAAGTAATTACACTCTTGATACACATAGCTTCAAAGATATTGAATGGTAATGAATATTGATAACACATACTCCTTTTCAGGAAGTAGACTGATGAGGAGAAGAAGAGTTTAGCAACTGTTGTGAAGCTTTTAGTAACTCTATAGTATTAGAGAGGAGAATTATATGAAGAGTTTTCAATACAAGGATTTCTCTGTGTTGTACTCAGAGTACACGGCAAGAATCAGCTGTGGTGATTGAACTCACTGCTGCAGCATCTGAGGTTGTTGCCTCAGGCTGATATTGATTATACAATAGCACATTATATATGACTTTATCCTTTATTTACCCCTATCTTACACTGTTGTGGAGGTTTAGTCTGATGCAGACTCACAGAGATACTGCTTATTTACTGCACGGCTATCGATTTTGTCTCTGACATAATCAGAGACAAAACTCTGCACATAAGGAACAAAAGGTGGAAATGCTATTTAAAAAAAATGTGGTAGGCAGCAGAACTAGCAGATTGCTTTGCCAGGCTACTAAACAATGTACAATTTTGTCAATTGAACAGTTTGACTGATTGAATTTCATATTGTGTATCTTTTTGTATTTGTATTCATGGCCGGAATATAAACTCTGTACTCTGTAAATGAACACCATACAAAGTAATTAGAGTTTCAGTAGAATAATGTGCCCGAGTGCCAGCAATACAAAGAAGATGCTGTTGTTATCACAGTTTATTTTGAATGGAAAGTCATGGAACGGAAACACATTTTTGATCAGATGGATAAAAGAGAAGTCAATTTTCAGGATGGGAAACATTAAATGATAACTAGGGATACACTTCCTCTGTGGAAAGAGTAAGGTGTGTGTGTGTGTGTGTGTGTGTGTGTGTGTGTGTGTGTAAGAGGGCACCTTGCAAGGTTATGCTCCAAAGGCTCTGTTTGTCTTTTTTATTAGATTGTCTATAAAGCCTTTTTATGACCTTGTGTCATTTAACATGATAACAGCAACACCAAACAAAGCTGGAATGAAGACACGACTCAGAAGGGATTGTGTTAACCCTCTCAGTGTTATTTGGCATCTAATAGAATTAACATAAAATAAACATTCTCATTCTGCTCTTCTCAGGAAACACAACAGATGGACATTGAGTGCTCGGCACTGATTCATTTCCATTGTAACGCTGATGCTCATTGATGTTGATAACTCCACCTGGCAAAGTGACATTGTCAGTGGAGTTAAATGAAATCTGAAAGTATGTCTGTATGACGGTCTCAGCAGATATGAGAGTTAATAGTGTAATGTGATCGGGTACAGAATAGCTGCATTATGTTTTAGCTTTTATTTAACTTGGTTTTTCTCTGCAACCTTCTGCTTCGCATTTATTCAGTTGCATGCATTCCTCCTTTCATTCTGCAAGCTGCCCAGTAAAAACAGGCTTTATTGCTGAGAGCTGAGCCACTGTATAATGAAACAGCAGGGGATTTAGTAGAGGCAAGATTTTTGTTCTCTCTTTTTACTTATGCAAAAGCTCTCCGTCATATTTTTTTAATTACTTTTTGAATTATTTTTGGTAAAAACAAATGTAGGGAAGAAGAGAATTGTAAAATAAATCAATGCAAAATAAAATAATATTTATGTTAGCATTCTCCTCCCTTACGCTACCTGCTGGTGATAGCTCATGACTGTTGACTGATGAGGTCTGATGGTGATGGGGAGGTGGTGCAGTTTGCATACCAGCAGCATGAGAGAACTAAGGCAGAGAGAGAGAGTCATATTTGAAAAGACAGCAGCGAGATGATAGGCTAATGGTGAAGGTGTGTCGCTGTGCTATTGGATAGACCAGCTGATGGGAACAGCTGATATCTCAATTGACGGCCACTGACAATGACAGCAAAGAAATCAGGAGTGAGCATGCATGAGAGGTGTGAATGCAGAATTGTTTGAGAAATAAGATACAGACCTAAGCATGCAGAAGAATAGTCTAGAGCTAGAGCTTTGTAATGATAATTCATCCTCTGGGAGACATGAATGTCTGTATCAAATTTTGATCTATCTGGTTGTCGATGTGGAGATATATCACAGATTAAACAAAAACTTTGACCCACTGGTGGCACTAGAGGACAAACCAGGGAATTACCAAATCCAGTATGATTCATCCTCCTGGGATCACAAATGTCTGTACAAAATTTCAAGGCAATCCATCCAGTTGTTGAAATCTTTCAGTGTGGACTGGCTGACATGCTGCGAATGTAATCGATATGGCAATGCATAATTCTGACAAGAGAAATTAATGTTCCCGTGCACGCAAGTACTGAAGAAGAAGTGGTGTTTTGTGTTGCTGACTCCACATCCACTGTATATTAATGACCAAGCCTTCAATAATCCATCACTTCTCCTTGACTGATGCTTGGACTTAACACCATTTGTGGTCAATAGCCCTTCCTGAACTACATTTGCATGTTCATGATGGAGCATTTCCTGAATGAGTATAAAAACAAATGAATGCAACATGTTCAAGGACGTAACCTGTAAAAGTTGAAGTTGGTCTGAGCCCAATGAATGCTGCCTTTTACACATGGGGAAACCTTATTTAGTAGCAGAATGAATCGTAAAACATTGTGGTAATAGTTCCCTGTTGACCATTATACAAAAATGCAGTAAAAGAAAGCAACATAATAGTCTAATAATGAATTTTACTACTACCATATTCTTTATATTCTCCAGGGCAGCACTGCAATAAAGACAGTAATGCAACTGTAAGACAAATATCAGTCAGTGCTTCATTGCAGCTTCAACTATTTTCTTTGGATGAGATTGTTTTGCAGTCTTTCGCCTCCAGCTCTGCTCCTACAACAAAAATACTCAACATTTCCCCTTTTTTCAATCTGCTGGATGTTTAAATTGGCTGCCCAAAAGACATAAGAATTTGATGTTTTTCCCTGCAGTTGGGTGCCCTGATGTGCCTTGTGAATGGCTTTGGAAACGATGAGCTTCACATCCTCCGCTTGGCGCTGCCGGAGCACTAACGGGCCAAATACAGCCACATACATCTTTATAACAGCACAGTGCCCTGCTCTCTGCTTGTCTGCTGCCCTGCCCCCGACCATACTGGAGCTTCAGTTTGTTTATTTCTGACTGCAGGACAAGAATGTAAATGAAATTATCCTTTGAAGGTGATGGTTGCCACAGCAGCTTGGTGGGATGTACTGACATTTTGTCTCTAATTAAGCACGATCTGACAAACAGGAAATTATGGTGAAATGAAATGAACACTGAGTATTTCTATTTTATGCAACTTCATACCTCTACACCTCAGAGCCAAATATTGCACTTTTTACTCCATTCTATTTGTCTGACAGCTTTAGTTACTTGTTACTTTTCAGATCAGATTTCACACCCTTCCTGTCCAATGAAAACCATGTTTGAATTTGAAACTGAACTGAAATGTGGAAACGTGGATCTCACTGGACAGTGAGGCTACAAGCGTGTGACGATTTTATTAAATATGATGCATTGCTGCAGATTAAACTACCCAGCAGTACATGAAGTTGTTGAAAGTAGCACAACCTTGAATAACACGCAGTAAAACACAATATACATCATTTATAAAAGTAAAACACTTTACTGACTCCTTTACTTTTTGATCCCTTGAGTTAATTTTGCTGACAATTCTGATAAACTTTTCTCAAATATGGCTTTGAATTCTGGGCTTTTTACCTGTACAGGTGCAATTTCAGTGTGGGATATTTTTTTTAGAACAATAAAGATACACAAAAAGTAATAACCAAATGTACTTCGCTACACCAGTTGCTGACAGTGGACATACTTCTGGGAGTCAGTTCAGACCGTAATGTATTTATTAATGTTTTATTTAGTGAAACAGCGCCCCCCCCAGAAAGCCTAAAATGTCAGTTGGTCAGCAGACGCCAGGTCAACGCTAGCATCCCTTAACTAGAGAATTTCCCCTAGGGAAATTTTGAAAGGGCCACGGGAGCTACCGCCGCTGTTAAAAAGGTCTTGAACACCATTAGAATGCATTTAATAATCATTTTAAGGTAAGTTAGCATGTNGGAGTCTCTAGGTGAAAGTATGCCGGAGCAGTAGGCAGTAGAAAAAGTTCAATTGTTGGTCAGTTTTTTGACGTCCTCCCATTCATTCCTTATGGGAAATTTATGGCAGTTTTTCGCGACTTACGTCGCGAAAAACTGCGATAAATTTGAGAAAAGTAATAGCACGCCGATCCCGATCAAGACGCACGTTTTGATATATGATTCGCCTGGGTGCTCTCAAAACTGTAGGACAAGTAGCGAATCGAAATTTGACACGGAAGAGGAATAATAATAAAAAGAAAAAACACGCAGTATAACAATAGGGGCTCGGTGCTTCGCACCGAGCCCTGTTCACAGCAGCTATAGCTGCTGTGAACAGGGCTCGTGCTCAGCACCGTGGCCCTAATTAGTAACTTCATATGAAACTGGGGAATGGTCAGGACTCTGGAAAAAAACTGTGAAAGAAAGCCAACATAATGTGGCTTCACACAAATGGATGGGCAGCCTCAACATAAAGGTTAGCAGCCATGTTATTCAAAGAAACAACCAGCAGAGTTAGCAAGATTTCCAGGGTTGCTAATGATGCCAGATCTCATGCTTTTGTTCGCCAGTTAGCTAGTTGTTAACCGGTAAGCCAGCAGCGATGGAGGAAGGACTCCTGGACTCTTGGTGGTAAACAACTGCACAGGATGGTTGACTGTACCCTGGCAGAAATAGAGGGAGTTGGATACTTGGACAAACTTTCGTCACCCTCTGTGGTGGAAGACCTCGGGTCCACTGGGGACCTGTGACATGATAATTGAATAGTCGCCTCCATGACAGATGGTGATCTTGCTCAGATGTGCTAGGTGAGTGTAACACCCCTCCTCCTGCTTCTCAGCTCTCTCTGTGGCTTTTCTGGTGTCAAATGGCCCGCTGTGGTTCTGTTTATACTGTGCTTACTTGATACTGTGGTTATTTTGCCGGTAGAGATTAAAATGCAGTATATCTTTATTGGCCTGAATGTAGCTGCTGGTATTACATTATGCTCACAGCTGCTAAGGTTTGCTGCATGCTGTCTGGTCAGCTACTCCACTGCGTGTGGTTGCTTTGTTTTCTCTTAACTTGTATTGTAAAACAGGTAATTGCTTTAATAGGAAGCTTAATAATGAATAGGACATTGTAGTGTCCCATAGTGTGATACATGCAGTTGATCACCTTTTAGATGTAATCTGCAAATGAGTGTTGTGCAGTTTGTCATACTGTGTTACTGGTCTGTACCTCTGACTGAGTAAGGTTTTATGTAAAAAAAGATAGAGGCAAGTGTAAGTTATGTGTCTTAATGATACATGCATAGTACACAAAATGCCTAAATATCATGCTGCAGCTGGGAAGAATGAAATGCATACTTAAAATCTGAAAGTGTAGATACATGTCTCATTTTGTGGTTTTATAGCTGACCTTTCTCCCTTAGCTTCCTCTCATTAACTTTCACTCTAACTACATTACAACAACTACAATTACTACAACAGAGTGACATGAAATTACTCTCCACAGTACAAAAGCAGGAGACAAAACAAACAATGCACCGGCAGTTTTACATTGCTTAGACCCTGACAAATAGTGGAGATAAAAATGTCAGTTTTCTGTGATGGCAGTGCTCTTGAAAAGCAATTCATTAAACTCATGTCTTTATTTCCTTGAATGCATCACTGCACTTACATAATTTTATAGCAATCTCCCTATGAAGTTATGAGATTTCTTGAGAGCAGTGGTAATTCTGTCGCCTGAGGGTGGCACTTAAGCAAGAAGCCCTTAGTTTCTAAAGCTGAAAGGCTTCATCTTCTGTGGAGCATTCATATAAAAGAATACAGCAAATTTGCCCTTTATTGTTCTCTTTTATTTCACTGTGTACCAGTGGATATTTTAGCCCGATGGTGGTACTGTAGAGAATTTCACTTCAGAATCAATAGTATTTATATATAATTTCAGGGCCATGTCAAAATTCGTGGAAATCTGGGCTGTAGTTTTTGCTGGGGACCAAAGTGTTGGGCAAACACTGACAGGCTGACATCACCACAAATCAACAGACTACTGAAGTTGTGGTTAAGTATTCTTCAAATATCAATCTTCAAGGACGTGGCTTTGAAGAAGTATTAATACAGCAGAGACAGTCATAGATTGAGGCTGAGAGACAGAGACAGATGAAGTGGTCTGTGTGTTTTCATTTTGAAATGGCCTATTGACTTTCTTTTCCCCCAGTAGTGATATTTCACTTTGCTTTACATAATGTATCGACCACCCCGGATCTATAATTAAGATTTCTTCAAGATGTAATGGGTTCACCAATATTACTAATAAGGTTTCACCAGAGGAAAACATCATTTCTGAAACCACTCATGTTTTTCCCACGGGAGTTCGAAGTTAACGAATTTAGTAGTAAATCACATTTTCTCAGTACCAAATGCATTTCTGTTCTTCCTTTATGTGTCTGAAGCTGGAAGTGTGACAACAGGAGGTTCGTTGTTCTCCTGAAAGCAAAACTAACTGCCAGAAAGATGAAGCTAATATCCTCGAAACCCCGCAGCAGTATTTCAGGTCAGGCAATAAAGTGGGAAGCAGTAGAAACTAAACTAGAGGAGTTTAATCAAGTTGAAGCAGATTTTTTCCACAATGATCATCATCTGTTTATTTTTGTACAGCAATTAGGTGAAATTGCGTGTTACATGGTGACAATTTTCTTTATCACCAGGCTGATGATTACACAAAGGACTCGCTTGTAAGAGGGAAGATGGTTGTGTCAAAGAGCTAACCAGCCACTCACATTCAATCATAAGATTCATCAACCTCAAAACCTCATAAAGATCTGTCCCAGACAACCTCTGAGGAAGCTACACTATATTGTCTTATAGATCATGCTTCTATTCAATTATTCTCCCTTTGAAAATATGACACAGGAAAAGCAGGGAGCTTTGTGGCTCTCTCTGGCTCAGATGTAGGTGTCATTGGAGGTTTTTTTTATCCACATCCAGTGATGCGACTGATCAGATCTTTCTCTGAGCATGGTGTATGTATCTGTCAGGAGAGGGAGCAGATACAGTCTGATTTGTGTCCACATGAGTGTCATGTCATATGCGCTATAAGGTTTTATTTGTGAGCTACTGAAAGCCAAAACCACACTTCTTATAATAAAAGATAAGTAAATCATATTGTATATTTTTCTTATTGTCAATAAATCCCATCAAAAATCAATTGATCCTACTAGCAAGTATTGCCGAGCGTTTCCCATCCCTTGATTTATTTGTTGGGCCTGCCACAATATCAACATTGACCGCCACATATTGATTTGCTTTTCTTTTTTTTTTTTTTTAGTCTTTGATTGTCTCAGCCCCTCCTTGTCCCCCCTCGCTCTCTCTCTTTCTGTCACAAACATGTTGACAACAGACCCGTCCATGAAAAGTCCTGATCATGATGCTCGTTGGTATTTATGTCATGATCATGATCATGTATGCAAAGAAACATTGCTTTAGTCTTCCCCAACAATCGACTGGCCGAATGCTTGAACAGAGTGAATCCAGAGCTCATGAATGGTCAGTATCATGAACACTCTGCACAAATTTGTCCAAAACTGATGCATTCAAGTCAACTCTGATTGATTGCTAGTCTACCTTTGTTCTTAATACTGTGCTGTCAATCTTGGAGACCCGACTCTTCAAGTAAGTTATTAAGAAGTATGTAAGGAGCCCAGCTAGTAAAATAGCTATTTGTCAAGGCTAGAATACAGCCGGATGGTTGAGATGAGCCCACTCTGCATAGCTATTTACAGTACCTATATACCTTATGTATGGTTCACCTGTGTAGTGATGCTTTCAATGGGAGAAATTCACCGTTGAACTATAAATCAAAGCCTACAACATAGGAATCTGAACATTTCTGTCAAAAATAAACCTAGCTGAAGAGCCGCAGACAGGCTGGAGAAGCAGACAGTACTCTGAGATGGACTAATGCACTGTTGGATTTCATCTCTTGATCATGAGGTTTGTTGACAATAAGAAAACCATAGACTAGTGTTACCTTATCATTTAATCCCTGCTAAGTTATGTTTTTAAGTAAGTAAATATTTTTACCTTTGCATTTTTTATAGGTTTGCAGTTATTTAGGACAGAATAACCCATCATGGGTATTTAGTTGTAGGGCAAACTGTGTGAGAAATTAAACTTTAAACGTTTTAATTAAGAAAATAATTTACTCAGTGACTGCCTGTTTGAATCCAAGTGCAAGTGCAATGAACTTCACTGCAGGCTTTGCAGAGTGTTTAATATAGCTTTTAACAGAGAGAAACCTCATTAAAGGCCAGTGTCGACAAATGAATGTTATCGTCAACTAACTATCAGTTACCCAAGTGCAAGCTGTGATGACCACATATCTGACTACCTCAATACACCTTTGCTAGTGTGTATGTGTGTGTGTGCAAGCACCAGTCCATTTAAATACCAGTCTTCTATTTAGTCTTTTTGCCTGTTGTTGTGCTCATTCATTTTGCTTTATCCATATTGTTAACTAAGGCACCCGCAACAATGTGCAATTTGGCTAAAGCCTGTAATTTCCCACCCTAATTCACTCCTAACTGAGAGGCAGTGCTAATGAGAAGTGAGAATGAATTGCAGTGTGGACAACTTACGACAGGAAATTAAGAGCTGGTAGCACGAGTGTGCAGCACTGAAGCTGAGCTGCTATGTAGCTTTATAGCTTCAGACACTGGATGAGGCTGAGAAGGTCGTTTTGCTGCAAGCATCACACTATTTTTTGTTTTTCTAACTCCATGTGTTTGCTGAACATTCATGCTATTTTTACACTGCTCTACTTCCAAAGTGACAAAGATACAGCATGTCTTATTCATGACTGCTCAGTGCAAACACTGTTGGTCACTGAGATGTTTGTTTATGGGATTATAAATTAAGCCACAGCTATAAATTAAAACAGTTGATGCTAACGTATTTCTCTCCAGACACTTAGTAGAGGTGAAATGAGAGCTATCTTGCAGCAATACACAATTTGTGTCGTGAGACTTAAAACATAGGGAGAGCCATTGATTTCACTAAAGCTGTGATGGTTTGTGGTTTATGGATTAATGGCTTTTGTCTCTGTGTATTTTTAGCCATTAGTTCTACAGTAAATTTTGCTATAAACCATTGAAAACCTCGGTTCATAAGGTTAGCTGCAAACAAGCATGAAGACCTGTTTCTTACATTTTTGTGCTGACATAATATCAAAACAAAACCTTTTACCATACCTCACATCAACAGTGAACTGATTATCTTTGGGGTTTATAGTGTTGGTTAGACAAATAAGTAATTCACTGGGAAATTGTGATCAGTCTTCTTATACATTCTTCTGAGAAAATGGTAAATGAATATCAGATTAATCACAAAGGAAAATAATCATTAGTTGCAGCCCTAATCTATTCAAAGAATTAGTACGCAAGACTAAGAATTTGACCAAGCATTTGCTACCAACTGTAAGTACTTGACAGATTTTAATACACAATAAAACTCCAAACATACTTTGGTCAGTGGTTTAACTTGCTCCACTGTACTGTACTGTAGATTCTACAAAAATATATATTGATATATGAGAAAGAATATTACAGTAAGAGATTGAACGTACACAAAGAATAAATGTAAACTCTTAAATCCAAAATTCAGCTGCTTAATGACAAACCAAAGACGATATTCTGGTGATTGTGTCTTGTCTCTTTCATTGTTTTGTTCAATTACAAATACTCTCAAGTGCGGCAAACAGTCCTTGCGTACTTCAACCAGCACTTGTGAGTGATGTTTCTTCCTGCAAGTAAAGATCTTTGTACACACTGGAGTGTAAACAGAACAGTTCAAAATTCAATTTTATGGTAATATTCACAAGAAGATGGCCAGAAGGACACCATGGCAGACAGAGTTTGAATCTGAACACTGGAGTGATGGAAATTACAAAGTATGGTAGAGTGCTTCAGTTATTACAAACAAACATCAGTGTCATTGTCAAAGCAGTGTCTAGCAAGAGCTAGAGGCTGGCAAATGTTTTAGCATATTAAAATAAAGTGCTTTAATGTGACTGTAATGACATGCGGGTTGAAGACTACACAGCATACAACTGGAGTTACAGCCGGTAACTACTATATCCTCGCTACACTGCTGAGTCTGGTAACATGAAAATGTTGAAGATAGCAGTGCAAGCAATGCCTTTTTCTTGTTGTTGGCTGCAGGAACCAACACAAAAGTCTTTATCTACCCTCATCATCCAAGGAAGTGAAGACCCAGTGGATTAACTTGATGGAATTGTTCTTACAACAACAACAACAACAACTGGAAAACTTTATATGCATATGCTAATCATTTTACTCTGGACTACTTTTATGGCCAATACAAAGCAGGATTTGCTTCCAAGCTGAAGCTCATGGGAGGATTGATACAGACTTCTGCAGCTAATATGGATAGTAGCATCTATTGTTAGACCGACACGCATGATCAGTATTGCTGTATTTAATACCATCAACACAAACTGTGTCAATGAGTATCCCTTTTATTTTTGTAAAGCCTTGATATAATATCATCATCATAAAAAACAAGACAAAAAAAAAATATTGTGATGTATACATTTTAGTTCATATCAGCCACCCATGCCTACATAATCCTACAGCCAGTAAATGATTAAATGGAAGTTCTAGGACAAGATACATAAAATGTGCAGAACTCTCGAGCATCCTGTGGAATTATGGGAAACATGACTCAAAGAGTGGCAAGACAGGAAGAGTGTCTGCTTGAAGAGCTGCTCTCTCTGTCTGGCAAGAACAACATCCTGGCACACAAATGAACACAGAAGTGAGAAGCAAGTGGAAAGCGGAAAGTGAAGGAGACTAAAAGGTAGGAAATGCTTGCCCCCGCACACACACCCACACAGACATGAGAGACCAAACACGTCCCCACACAGCAATATCACACTGATAGCAGCCACCCAACTGGCTTCAACTTCGGATTTTATACAGAAAGTAGAAGGTGACCAACATTAACTTGTTTTTAACTTTAGAGGACTGGCTCAGCACTGCTTATCGTATCAACACTTGGCTGAAATGCAGCTAATTAAACCAATATCAAGAATCTCAAGATCATCTTATGTGTTATTGAGTGTATGCTGTTTAGAGTAGCACAATGCAAGACTTCACAATAACATATAGTAATTTTATTCAAAAGCGGGAGTGCTTAGCATAGACTTTATTAGCAGCAGTTTCAGCAACTTGCTTTGTGTCCTCAAGCTTTAATTTTCAAACAGCTTAGCTCATGAATGCAGTGTTGCTTAGTAGTGGTTCTCAGAAATCAGCACCACAAAAGTCTACATTCTCGACTTTGTCACATAACCTTGACAAAGCTCACGCTTGTTTGTGTCATTCGCTAAATTGCACTCTTTTATAGTGAAACAATGTTCAGCTTAAAGAGTATTGTGCAGTCTCCTCTAAAAGCATGAATGGATGCTTCCTGCTGAAGGCCATTGATTTCTCATCAACGTTTGCAGTCATGTATATACGGTACATAAATGTAGTAGAAATTTAAAGATTGATTGATTGCCGTTTCGTAATATTCTGAGATTGCCTCGCCATGAATACCAGTGAGTGTCACTTTTTTTATCTTCCACTGTGTGTTTATGTCTGTGATGCTGCTGAGTGTGAGACAGGAAGGACAGGAGAGGGTTTGTACAGCAAGATTAGGAGAGAGGACACTCTTTAGTTTTGCTGCAATGTTCTTACTATAGGCTATATTGGATCCATGTCCATGTGGCCTATTTTAAGGTCTCAGCATACATAAAAAGAGTTAGTCTGTATGACTTGTTGTCAAACCATGTTTAAAGGCAAAAAGGTTTATACCAGTTCCAAATAGCCACATGAATGTGGGACAGCCTGCTGTAATAGAGACAGGTGAGACACAATGAATTGCACAAATGGGAGATCACACATATACACACAGAAGCAGTGACAGAAGTAGTTATAAAAAAAATGCAGTCCAACAAGGTCTTTGTTTGAAGCATGCTGAGGCCTTTATACTGAGCAGAAAACAGGTAAATACTCTGGACAGATCATCACGCACATGGACAGGACCTTCTTGTTGTGAAGTGGCAGCACCACTGAACCACTGTGCTCCCCTTCATACAAACAATTCTTGAGAAAAACATTCCTGAAAGCAAAAGAATCTATGTGCAAATAAGGTGAAATTTCATGCAGCTCATGCAAATGTATGAGATCCAAAGTCCAATGTTTGTGTATGAGCATGTGTGTGTGGGAGAGGTTTGCTTTGACCTCAAGCACAGTGACCATGTACTGAAACGGCCGGATGTACAAAGGCATAGCGAGCCTCATGATCTGCATTTTTAGCCACATGTGAATTCCAAGCGCTCAGGGTTTTTCGAGTGGTCGGAGGCTGCTGCCAATTTGTGCCGTCCTACAAGGTCTCTCATTGAGTTCCCGTCCAATTCCCGTGCAGTTTTGGTCAGCCTAAAATTGTCTGTTGTCATTCCCTGGTCACTGAGGGGATTAGAAGTTTTAAGGAGGATTTCCTGAGAAGTCAGGCTCAAGGTTTGTTACGCTGTGAAAAGAATGTGACTGGCTGTAAAAATGATGCAGTAGTTGGTTACAGTGCAAAGACCTGAGAACAGGGGAATTGTAATCTGATGAATTTTGTTCAAAATCCAGTTTTAAAGCAAATTCTAAATGCAATTTCAAAACTGATTATTCACAAATTTACCATACAATGGGCTTCTTCTAAGAAGCTTGTACAGACAGATTCATTCTTAAGTCTCATTTTTTTTAAGTTTTATTTATATAGTCCAGAATCACAAATTACACTTTGCCTCAAGGTGTTTTGCAGCCTGTACAACATATGACATATCTGTCCTTAGACCCTCATATTCCTTAAATGGCACATGAGTGATTTAGGAAAACTAAAATTTTCCGTCAAAAGAAATTCATGTGTCATCCTGAGCTGTTGCTCAAGCAACTTGAAAGTGTGGTGTAAATGACATTTGTGAATGAAACCTGAATGAAATCTCAGAAACATGCTCATGAACAAAATTCAGGTTAAAAGGAACTGTTTACTACCCCGTTTCCAAAAAGAAGTCTGGCTGCTGTGTCAAATATAAATTCAACAGAATAACAGAATGTGATAATTTGTAAATGCTTTGTGAAAAAAACAGGACAAAGACAATATATTTAATGTTTTACCTCATCAACTTCATTGATTTATGTAGATATATTCTTATTCTGAATTTGATGCAGCAACACATTTCAAACAAGTTGGGACAGGAGCAACTAAAGGCTGGGAAAGAAGTGGAATGCTCCAAAAACACCTGTTTGGAACATTCCACAGGTAAACAGGTTCATTGGTAAGAGGTGAAAGTATCATGATTGGGTATGAAAGGGGCATCCTGGAAAGGCTCAGTTGTTCACAAGCAAGGATGGAGAGAGGTTCACCACTTTGTGAACACACGACTGTATAAAGGATATTACTACATGAGCTCAGGAACATTTTGTAAAACCGTTGAACACAGTTTGCAAATGACGGCATTCTGTTTTTATTTATATTTTACACAGCATCCGAACTTCTTTGGAATCAGTGTTTCATGACAAGTTTGAGTTAGAGTTTGGTAAATGTGACTTGAAACACTGGTACAATCAAATTTTACAGAAAAGAGTGAGAAAAAAGTTTTGGGATAAGATTACGAAAATGTTCTTGCGTCAGGGCTGTTATGCTTAAATTACAGACTGTGAAAGACTCCTCCCAATAAATATTTGTGGTTTTGTCCTTCAAAAAGAACTGGCAGCTTTCAGCACAAATTATGTTGTTTACAATGAATTGCAACAGTTCTCTGTGTCTGTTTCTGTGGCTTTTGATGCTATTTTATGTTACTGTCCTTGCTCTTTGGTATGGGAAGATACAATTAAAATAATACAGCTCTAATTACAAGGTGAAATCAAAAACTACTGTTTGTTTTACAGTAAGACTATTTACATGCACATATTATCATGATGGAGGCTGTTTGACAGAAAAATGCAGGGATTGATAACAGCTTTCCAAGACACACAGGCAGGAGCTGAACAAGTAAGGTCAAGTTAAGGGTTTCCAAAGAAACAGCGACTAGAGATCACTGTGTGGGAGGTTGGGTTTCTATTCACAGTAATTTGACTTTGGAATCTGGCCTCCCTAATGACTTTAATCATGTTAGCCTGTTGTTTTCTCAGACATTATCAAACCTATATGTAGAGCAGACTGTTATTGTTCTTCAGAGGAAAGATGTCTGGGTGGGGTCACAAAAACATCAACTTGCTGTTTTTGTAGATTTTGATAATGAGGGCTTTGCATGCATCATTCTAGAACAGGAACAGTTCCAATTTGTTGTCGCTGCTCTGACCTACGCTCATTTGATAATTGCCATTTTACAGCAATGGAAGAATCTAATATAATTTTTTGAAACACAAGGTATGAATAGAAATGATTCATTCACTAATCAGCTCAGAAACCTTATTTCCGTTTGGCAGTGCATGCTGCTGCTGAGAAGTGGAAGTAGTGACAACTAGGCAATGTGAGTACACACGCTGTTTAATTAACAGCTAATGCAGAGGTTGTCTGTCTGTCTGTCTCTCTATTAGCAATAGCCTACATACACAGATTACGCTAGTGTCTCTCAATTTATTTACTTGTCCACGAGCACACACACAAGGCCGATTCAGTGGAAGCAGTTCAGACTATCTTTTTTGGAAATGGGGTTGTATTCATTGGGAGGTGGGGCAAAATGTGTTTATAGATGATATAAAAGTCCTAATAAACCTGTAGTATTAATCCACAAGGATATAACATAGTGACCTGTACTGTTATATAAAACAGGCTCTGCTCTGCTGTCTCCGTGTATTTTCGGTGTGTCGTAGCGTTGAATGTGCTCTTTCAAACTGTTGTCATGTCACATTTTGGGAAGGGAACTACAAATCAAGAAACTCTTCTCCTTGTAGCCACACGGACCCTGATGCATTTCGTATTGTGATCAGTTTGGTTTATTTAATCTAGTAGAAGACACCCTACACAATACTATTATGTGGTTACACTTAGATATATAGCATTTGCTGGGTGAAATGGCACCAGTCCTTTTCCCTGAAGCTTGCTGTACGTCATCAAAGTGTACTCGTGTTTTATGATGTCGTAACTTCAGATGGAATGTCAAGCGCTATAAAACTGGGACACCTGTCTATGTCAGCCATACAGTTTTGTATAAAAGTTTGATGTGCCAACTTGTTGAAAGATGGACAGGTGGAAAACAGCTGTTTTGTTGTTGCAGAGCAACAGAAAGCCAAGCAGCTGTAGCATAGCAAGACATCGAGTTTCTGTCAGGTTTGCCCAGTTTCACCAGTGTGTTATGTTGTTTATTGTGTCCCAAGTTTTCTGCTGTTGTTGAAATTGAATTTTCCTCTTGGATAAATAAATTACTCGTCTATTATTTCATGGAGGGGAAAAGGAAAATTGATCTCCTTGATGAATGTTTTTGCCTCACAGACATATCAGAATAAAGGCATAGGATCAAAAACAGCAGCTGTGCTGTGACAACAAACCAGCCTATTCATCTCGTCTATTTAGATTCCATTCTCCTTTAAACAGCATCATGCCAATTATTAATAACATCGCTGTCAGAGGATTTATTGATCAAATGATATTTTGACTGAAAGTCTTTCAAATTCATTTGTGCATTTCCACGGAAAAAGAAATACAGTCATGTAGCAATATTAAATATATAACGTAAAAAATTAATATCAATAAAGACAAACAGATGAACAGGAATTAATACAATAGAGCTTGGAGCTCATCATTTGTCACTCTGGCTTTTGTGGCTGTTGCTTTCATATGCTGACAAACAGTCGGCATCAGCATCAACTGAAAACAATTTCCAGAGAAGGAAAAGAGACGATTGTCCCCTGATGGTTTCTGTTGTTGTGTCACACATACTGCGAGACTTGCTGACCACACCCTGTTAGTGCTAACCTTGCATCTTTATTCTTTATTGTAAAAGATGTAACGTCTCGAAGTTATGTGTCTGTCTGGCAGTCTGCAGCAAAGTTGGAAGCTCACTTGTCTTATTGCATTTACCCCTGCCAAGTCGGTGTAATGACTCCCAGGAGCATTTATACGTGAAATTACCTCTGCTGTTATTAAAGCTAGGGGAGCAGAGTATGCCCACTCATTTTAAAGACGGATTCTGTGATTGAATTTTAAATGGTAGGTTATTTAAGAGCTGGCATGACTGCAGGTCACAGGTGCCAGTCCAATAACAGAAATGTTGAGTTGGTCAAATCCTATGTGATCACTTGGTATTATTTACAACCTTCCAAACTGATTAACAGTGCAAGTACATTGACATTTGAAGGCTTATGTGTGACCAGTACCCGAATAAGATGACTCACTTCTCATTTACCAAAGCTTTCAATCAATTTGTTTTTGAGTCATGTGTACCTAGCATCATCAGAAAGGAAGCCTAAAAGAAGCACAAGATGAAATGCATGAGGCAAGAAGCCTTTTTGACAGTTGAGACAATAAGCAACACTTTTATTGTTACATAGCAAAAATGACCTCATATATCTGTCAGTGGATGACAGGAATATTGATCGAAACCAGTGACTCAGCAGTTATTTCACAATGTGCAGAGGTTCCTGGCCTGCAGAACATATTTTCCAGTCTGTGGTCTCTGATTTGAAACTGCTCAGCTAGGAAGGATATTAATACAGTCCAAGTGAGTGACCATGTTGCAGCTTGTATTTATTATATATTCAATATACAATGTAATGCAGTCCAGTTGAATGACACCTTGTTTCAGTCTCAGAGATGACTCAAGGGTTGAATCAACATCTCTCCAATACTGTCTTAACAAAAATGTATGATTGTAACACCAACAAATTGATGGTTGGATTGACATTGACTGAAAGAAACTGATTTTTTTTGAAAATTTCCATAACAGACAATTCATGCAGCAGTTAGTCAGGTGTGCAAAAGTTTTTTCATTCACCTACTTCCTTTGCTTTGTTTGTAGAAATTAGTGCAGTTCCGTGTGTGTCCTTATCCCCATTTGTACGATTCCAACAAGTTGTCCAAGTTCAGCAATAAAATACCAAGCCCTGGTGAGTGATTTCTGGTCTCACTTCTCCATCAGCAGGATGGTTGAATTTGTCTGCTTTCACAAATTCATTCAAAATCACTGTTTGACAATGCTGTGTTTCAGGTTTGATTAGGTTTAGGCACAAAAACCACTTGTTTAGGTTGAGGAAATGGTCCTGGTTTGCGTTAATGCAAGTATGCAACCATGTTTCCTTACTTTGACAAAGTCAAAGTAAGGAAACATGGTTGTTTGGGCTCAAATGATTAATTCGTAAAGGTTAGGAAACTTTTGTCATCATTGTTCCAATAATGAATATGTGTTTCAGGTTAGGGACTGGTCAGGGTCATGCTTAAAAAACAGTGCTCACCGTTGGCTTGAAACAGCCCATGAACAGTTCGATGTAAAACCATCTGTTAACTATGACATTCACCACAGCAGTCGAATGACATGCCATACAATGTATTTCATTTTAAGCATAATGAGATCGTAGCTTTTCCTTCATTTCATAGTTTTCGGAGGTTTTACTGTGTTTAGGTTCATATTTTCCCTTTGTTTGTACAGCATCTTGATAAGTGTATCCAAGTTATTAATGAAAGTAATGGTTTACAGCACCTGTCATTCATGCAGGAATCTGAATTATACACAGTTTTTTAAATTCTGGTGAAACACAGCAGTGAAGTCACAATCTGGCTCTTCAGACAGATTGTGGCTGAAGAGCCAGATTATGTGAAGATTACTTTTTTATAGCAGAGAAATCAAGCAACACAGATAGACTAAATCACACTGTCAAGGGCTGTCAGTACCAACAGCAGAAAAATAAGATTTAAGAGAGTGTGAGAGAGATGATGCGCCATGTCTTCTACAGCACTGGAGTCTAAAAAACTGATGAACTGGAACCAATTTTTTGACTTCTTGTCAATGTACTCATCTTGTACATGTTGAGCGAAGAGTTTCTCCATGTTGAAATAATTACTTTGCAATTCATACACGTATGTTTTACTTCTGCACACATTTGTAGCTAACCACTTCTTGTAATAATGCAAAGTAATGGACAGGTGATCTTTGAAAAGAGCAGTGCAGAAACCCAGCAATGAAGTCTTTGTATCAACGAAGACCCTCCTTGATGACATTACCGCCATTATGGACCAGTAGTCTGACGGAGACAAAGCCCTATTCTATTCTGTTCTATTTTGTACTTTTCCCTATTATACATCCTTGTCCTCTTTTTCCTGGAAACAGAGTGTACAATTTATCATTGTCAGACTGCAGTTACAGAGTTCAATTGACACAAAAGAATCATATGACATGCTTAATTTCCTTTTAGTTTAAAGAGGTAATGCCTTGCCCTGATAAAACAGAAGGAATCCAGGAGCTTTTCACAGCTGAACAAAAATAATTGTACACCTCCTAATTTACAGCCGTAGAGTAGTTTGTGTGCCTCTCAGGTGCATTACTGTTGGTGAAAAGTAATTCATCAAGGACAGAATGAAATTTTACTGGCTTGGCTCCTCTATTGTCTAGTGGCAGATGAAAGGCAATCTTCTGGTGGAGGAGTATTAATTCATTGTTTTCACCTCTCCTCACCTCAAAAGCTTCTTTCCTTTAGTGCACCACTGATTTTGTTTAATTCTTATTATTTGTGAGGCAGTAAGTGACGTGTAAATCAGGATACAGTGTAATACCTTTACAGTTCTGTGCTGCAGGCATGTTCCCAGTTTGAAGGAATACAAAATGTACTCTAGATTTACGGCCATAATTCAGTTTATAGTGATTGATGTAGTCAGACCATATGGACAAAATATAGTATTCAGGACATGCAGCTCAAGGTTATATGGGGCAGGCTTCTGAAAGGATGCAGCTGCTTCTTTGTATGGTACTGTGAAATAAAGAGAGCAAGCTGACTGGGCTGGTGCGCTTTTTGTGTCCTCTCTGGAGGAATATTTTGTGAAGATGTCTGAACAATAAGATGTGCAGATTTCTGATTTCTCCTCAGCAATATATTACAACATATGTTTTGGGTGTTTGTGGACAAAAAGTTAAAGAAAAAATCTACCAGAGTGCCCCCATCTCAAGGTTGTTTTATTTTAATCAAACATAATACTTTTCTCAGCTAGTCCACACCATGACTCAGTGAAAGAATCCTTCATTCAAATAGATGATACATTTAATGCTTTTAAACACATATTGACTAGTGTCTGGATGTGTCTGTGGGGCCCTGTGGTACATTTCTGGATGATCAAAAGGGTCGGAATCCATTAGCTCAGTGTTATAGTGAAGTACTGTAGATGAGAATGCATTTTCAGTCTGCAATAACTCCTTGAGGATGATGGAACCAAATGGCATAGAGCCATCTTAGCTGCCACAGTCTCCTTAAAGTCTCTCCTTCCTCAAAACCATTTGGATTTTACGTCTCAGGCCTCGTACAAAATGCTTCATTTTAACTGTTAATTTTCAAGGTTAGAAATATGCTTTAACTCAAACTTACATAGTCATTAATCAGTCCCATTGCCTTATTTGTTTCTTGTCTCCTGGTGTCGAAATAATCAAAACCTACAATCCAAGTTAACGTGAACAGCTGTTGAAACAGACAAAGTGACAATATGATATAAAGGAATTCTGTAAACTTTATTTTTCACAGTTGCATTTATTGTAATAATTAAGATATGATATAAAGGCTTTGGGAGTCTGGGAATGTTTGGTTTAGGTGCCTTGAAAGTGTTTGAATTTCAGGGCAGGAGCAGGATCTCTGTAGTAAGTATAGATTTGTCATGGCAGGGGTGGATGTAATGGACTAATGTGTGACCCAGAAGAAATGACACAGATTCTGTCCTCTTATCCCTTTCTTCTTATGCTGGTGTGATTATTGTCACTTAAAATTTTTTTTAGACAGCCTTCTCGATCCCTTGTAAAAGTCGTTTTACTCCTGTTTTTTAGCCAGCCTTATGGCACGGCTCTAGGGATGGCAGTGTTGCTCTGTCGGTCGGTCCAGATTGAAATATTACTATTGAATGGACTGCCGTGACATTTACAACAGATATTCACGGTCCCCAAATGAATTTTTACAACTTTGATCCCCTGCTCTTTATCCAATACATTGCTTTATGGCCAAATACCTGCTAAAGTAATGACATTCCGACCATCCTCAGCTGCACTTTGTGTTTAGCGCTTATTGGCAAATGTTAGCATGCTAACCCACTGAACTAAGATGGTAAACATTATACCAGCCAAACATCGACATGCTAGCATTATCATTGTGAGCATTTAGCTCAAAGCCTGGCTGCACCCAAACACTTTATTTATTCCATTATATGTCAGCTATTTGTCTGGTAATGGCTTTTTTTCTCAATTCAACTACAACCAAAATATCTGGTTAGCTGATTTTTGTTGATCTGGATTAAGGATTTCTGCACCTTGACTGAATAGTTGTGATTTCTCCATCTATACCATTTATGCTGCATAATTGTTTAGGAGGCTGCTGCTCCAAATGTTAGGAATTGTAGAGGGTTGGCAGAGGTTTGCACTCTACCAAGAGCCATTTAATTTCAATTTATTACTTTTTCATGTCTGACAGACTCTAAAATGAAAGGAAAATTCCCTTGCTTTGCTCGTCAGCAGAGACAGCTGGCTGCTTAAATCCCTTTAATCCTTTTCCAAAGCAGGTGAGATACTCAGAGAGAAATGGAGTAGAAAAGCCTCTGTCACAGTCCACCATGTTGTCAGGTCAGTGGCCCTTTGAGAAGTCCAGACTGAAGTGCCCTGCAGCTTGTTATCTCTTCATGCTCAGTCTGTACTGGTGGTCAATGAGTGAAACCAAAGAGCCAAGAAGCTGTCAGAGGTCAACAGTGACACAAACAAGACACATAAGTCATTCCTGTGGTTCAGCTCCATGGCAGCTTTTTAAGCTAGCATTACACACTCAACACAGTATTTACAGTAGGTTTCTACTACAACATTTGAGCAAATATCTCTCATAACTGTGTTACAGCTCTTAGTAGTAGTAGTAGAAGTAGGGAGGAAAATGCATCTTAGTAACTTGGTTTTCTATAGTTACAAAAAATATACAAACAGGACTTATCTAAACTAAAGCCATGGTTTTATTTTACCCTCATGTTTCTTTTAGTGTATAGACTTTCTTTTGCTCTGGTTATATATGTATACAAGAGTGATATAATGACATGCATAAACACAAGTAGAGGGGTAAACAAGGATGCACATGCCAACTTTAAGTATTATACAGGCATACCGCAGGCATAGACGCAATGTGCTTCAAAATAAAAAGCAACTAAAAGCTTGTGAGAAGGTTATCTTTTGGGTCTGATTTTAAAAGAAGACACTGTTACAGCAGACTTTTAGTTCATGTGGTTCATGTAAGAATTATAGAGAGAGGTTATATTGTGTGTGTCCAAATCACTTGGCCACTGAACACTTCTTTTTCCTGATGTTGCACAGACGTAACAATTGAACAAGAAAGTAATTGGCAGGTTCAGCACTATTCTGAGTACTTCAGTTGAAAGATAAATGCTCAGTGAACATTTGTGGATATATAAAGGTGACAAATGTAACTAAATGTATAAAATAATTAATGCATAATAATATAAACAGAAAGAACCCCACACATAAAAACACTGCTCCATAGTATTTCCCATGGTCAGAGTACTTTTAAGTAATGTTTGAAGCTACTATGAAATGATCTTGTGTTTACAACTGATTCTAGATGTAAACAATGATAAGACCCACAGCCAAGTGGAGAAAAAAGGCAAAAAATAAACAAAGCCGCTAAGAGACAAGACCAGAATTCTGGCAGGGTCGCACAAACAAACAAACTTGAATAAACTCTTAGCTGTCACACTACAACACAAGATTTAGGCAGCAAAGAGAGTACAAAGTATATACAGTATAACCACACAAACAGATAATTTAAAAGAATAAACAGGCTCAGTTTTTGGTCTAAAACTTCCCAATAATCACTGCTTCAGTGAACTGGGGTCAGTACCTTGGACAGCTCCCTGTATGCTGACAGCAGCAGGGTCAGGCGCAAAGTAAACATGTAACATGTACTGAAAAGATTTTAAGTGATCCTGATTAAAATGTATTCTATTACCAAAGTAGATCTAAGGTAGTTATATTCACAGTAGATATTTAAAAAATCTAATATAATCCTCATTGTACACATGTGAATCAATATTAATTAATATTATATTTTGGAATATTAAACTTAAAAAAATCCAATAATATTATGTGTCACTTTGTTGCCATAATTGTTTGTTCAGTTTGTGATGGTGCAGTTTTTTTTAGTTCTCCTCAGCTGCTGGGATTGATCAGCTCAGATGCTTCACTTGACCTTCAGTAATTAGGTTTCAGAAATCATTCTTCTCCAATCTCCTCTTTTTCATCATTTCACCACATCGTCATTTCAACAGTTTTCTGTTGGTCCACCTTCACAGGTGACATCCACCGTTGCTACATAATTAATAACAACACAAATCAAATAAAGCAGCAAAATGTGATGTTCAGAAAATACTGCGATCACTTACTTTGCTCATTTTCTGGAGCTAGAACAAGTTCAGTGTCTCGCTCTTGGAGCACACTTCAAGTCGGCGGATGTTTGCCAACACGGGGGCTTGAACCCTCCCCTCTTGTTGAAGGATTGTTGAATTACTTTCCTCCCCTCCCTGCTGTCATGGAAGAATGTTGGCAATTGTTCAAACAATGAATTACTACTGCGCGCAGCGTGTGCTCTCCTGAGAACACACTGGAGCTGACATGAAATGTGGAAAGAAAAATCAGAAATCTAATGTTGAACCTGCACTTAAAAACAACAGCCCTGAGGAAGAATAACAAAGGAGTGGGCTGTCTAAACCGAAATGTAACAGCATAGTTTGATGTTTGTGACAGCACAGATGGACGGCGACATTTCAGAGAAAACAGCTGTATAGACATGATAACTCATCACTCACGCAACAGGTGTGCTTTCAGTGGAGCAAATGGCTCGTCATCAAAATGTTTCTGTTTCATGTTTCTATTGTCAAACAAAAAAAGCAGTTGCTGTAATCTCCATTTTTTGCTTTAAAGTTTTGGCAGCAGCAGCACCAGTTATTTCTAACATCCATGTTCAAATTCCAGTGTTACCCACCTCCTTCCTGGATTGCATTGTACCAGTTACTTGTAAATCCGCCACCAGTCCTTTTCAGGTCTTGGTGTTTAGAGAACGTATAATTTTACTAGAAATAATTCCCAAATGAGCAAATTGATTATTCTTACATTAGATAAAGATATGGGGTTGGCCAGATTAGAATGTAACAGCCGTGAGTTAAAATCTATTGAGATCACACCAACAGATAATGCCATTGTCACAGCTCCTCAATTCTTTTTCAGTCAGCTCTTCAGTCATTAATTTCAAGACATTCCCCATTGGAAACAATCATACAATTGCTTCTAAAGCATTATGTAAATACGGTGATTAAAATAACAAATACTGAACAACTGCAGGTTTGGCTATCCTTTTAAATAATGGTTTTGACTAAAAATGATAGTGATTATAGTGATTGTAATCTTAGTATTTTGGTAAATGATTTATGTAAATTATGTTTTTTAGGCACTTATTCTTTTATTAATTGCTGGGAATTCTATGGTCAATCACACCAGGGATTATTGAATAATCACAAGAGTTGGCTAAAGATTCAAAAGTCCTTGCTGATCTTTCATCTGCTTCATACAAGCTCACCCATGGTGTGAATAAGACAATATCTAATGCATAATACTGGATGAAATAAGAAGTGTCCTCTTCTCCCTCAAAATTGATGAGGTCACAGGCAAGTCGAACAAGTGTGCTTGTTAGCTACTAGTCTGGGAAGCACAAGAGGATGGTTGTACAACACCTTGCAGCTCTGGAGCTCATATCTGTAACAGTGGAATCTCACTTCAGTGCACTTGATGGGTTTTTTTTTGAAAAGAAAAAGACTCTCCCATGGTGTTATCTGGTGTCCATTTTCATGGACTCATGCTGTGATGAGGGGCTCTGAAAGTGGTCTGGAGAAGAAGATGATACCCTTCATTTCCTTGACATTGATGGCGCATCATGTCAACAAAGAGTCAGTTGACATGAAAGACGCCCTCAAAAAAATGTGGAATCAATTTGTCACAGGCAGAGTGCTAAATCCCACAGCCGTGGCTCTCAGTCTTGGATGTCATTCTGGCCACATTGTGCATGTAGGATGCATTGGCCATGTTTTACTGTGCTTCCTGAGCAATGAAAATAAGAGTACATACAAGGACATTGTCAAGGCCATTTTGCCGCAGCAGGGCACACAGGAAACAGCCAGGACCCAGATCCTTGGAAACAGGTCCAGGAACTTGACAAATGAGGGGATGATGAGAAGGGTCAAGATTTGCAAGAAGGTAAGAAAAGTGCCCCAAAAATGGCATCAATTGTAGTTGCATTGATTTGGCGAGTCGGTTAAGCTTTAAAATTCAAACAACACATTTATTTACCGGTTTAATTATTATTATTATTGTTCTGCTCAGACAGAACACCTGATTTACAGCAAGGTGAGGGGCATGTCTGGGATGATGAAGATGAAGTTGCTCAACCTGAAATCAACAGAGGCCCATCTTGCAGCCCCATTTGGTGAATGGAGGGAAGGAACACCCTGTGTTTACAACTTTCAAAACAAAGGTATGGTATGACTTTATGTAGTAAACAATAAAAACATCACCACAATATGTTGTCCACCAAGAGGATAGCATGTAAAAGTGTAATTAAACAGTTTTCCAACATTGGTTCTGGATGTTACAGAAGACAAAATTACATAAAAACACCATAACAAGACGTATTTCATGCATTAAAAAATGGATGCAATTCTTACATTAAAATCTGTTTCTTAGCGACTAATCCTGGAGTGGGCTCCGCATATACAGCATGTCCTTAACAGTTGAGCCGAGGACCCCATCATGCTTGAACATGCACGTGTGGGGAAGTCATCACATTCTTCTTCATCTCCAGAAGTTGCAGCACATGTTTCCAGCTGTGGAGCTTAATGAACTGGAGAAAGCTGGGTTTCAGCATGAAATACACTGGTGTTTACAATTGTTGGAAGATCCTGTTTACAGAGATCATGCTGTTTTACACTAAATGTGATTTTAATGGCTACACCCTGAATAAGCAGAGGTTTGATTATTTTGCTACCATGTTTCCTGTTTGGAAGGAATCATTGTATTGTTAGTTATAATGAGCTTAACCTGTTGTTTCTTATCCTGGGTGTACAAGTGGCTCGGTTCTGCCGCAGGTGACAAAAGCAATGTCCAACATCCTGCAAGCCAAACCTGTCAGCCTACGTGTTGAGTCCCATTAAGTTGTCAGATACATCCTGAAGGCCATGCAAGTGTCAGCCACTCAGAACTCCTACCAGAGGACAAAGGAGAGTCCTGTTGATGTACGAGACTGCAGAAATGTCAAACTATTGAACCGAAGCTCAGAGTGTGCTGCAAATGCTAGAGCCATAAAAAATTGGGACCCTCTTCAGACTTAGCTTGTAGCAATGTCCTAATTTGGACTGCTTCATTAAAAAAAGACCTCTGTGCTCTGTTCATTTTCCTGTTCTTTTGTCCTTTGCCAGTCACATGCCTGCTAAGCACATACTAGCTCATACTGAGCAATTTTCTAAAATGGATTGTGTCTTTAAAACATGAAAAATATCTTGGCTGTTGGCTAATTGGCATCAGCTGTTTCATGTAGGCTTCATGTTCATTAGGTCACTGCTTGCGTTGTGACTCATGACATCCAGTCTCATTCATGCATGTGCACAGGACGTTATAACCTGACACTTCTTGCTATCATTCTGATGATTAGCTCACCATTTGCTGCTGAAGCTCTCTCCGTCTTCCCAGCCTGTTCCTTAGGTAGTGTTTTTGGTATTGTTGATTTAAGATTTATGTTCATCTATGTTATTAAAAGTTATAAGCCCCAGTGACCTCTCCCTCATGTTATTTTGCAATCTAACCTAGCATTAATTAGCATATCAATGAAAATTTGAGCGACGTGTTATTTTTGTGAAATGAAAATCTTTTCATTTGACATTGTTATTAAAGAGCCTGATCAAGTATAAGGTCTGGTTATGTGGACCGTAATCACTCTTCAATCTTGAGCAAATAAGCTAGCATTAGCAATTAAACAACAGTTACACTTGCAGCAGTTACTGGGTTGGTAAATATTTAGTAACCGTTAATCACTATGTAACTAACTTGTGTGGCGCCACCTACTTTAATTTAACAATGTGCATTTCTCCGCCTCGTAAAACATTATAACTAGGCTGAATTTGAACAGCTGGTGCAACCTGTTCGTAGTCGAGCACCCTTGACAAGAAACGCTGATAGCAGTAGTGACTGATATCTTAGGGAAGGGATCAAAGAGAATATCTGTTCCAGGGATCAGCAAAGGATCATATAATCATTATTTTTCCATGAGGCAGCGTGTGCAGACCTTGTATGTTCTTTCTCAGAAAAGCAGTGTTCCATATTTAAACAGCTCCACACCAGTCAGAGCTGCCCAGAACAAGCTGGCTTCAGTTTGATATGAATTCCTGACGGATGACAGAAAATGAACAGAAGCTGTTTGCAGTAAGGAAGTGTTACTCATTCAAGCCAGCATGGAGATTGAAATCATTAATCATCTGGTAGCTGACACACTTCTCTAACCTTTCAGATACATGTGGGACTGTCAGAAAACAATACAACTAAACAACTGTCAGATCTATGTGCTTCATACTCAGTCACAGAAGAATTTTGATCTCTCTGGGCAGATGGTTCTATAAAGTAATCAAACTGTTTTACTGCCTTGCATCAGGTTTTATGAGTCCAAACCATTGGACACGAAAATGTCTGCATGCCACTTATGCCCTGGTGTCACAAAGTGGCGGGCTGCTTTCTAATTGCCTCACAGAGGGAGAAGTCATGGTCCACAGCCAGCAGGTCCCTGGCTTAAGCTCAATTCTTGTTAGCTAATCGGTTTGGGCAAAAGAGAAGCACTGTCGTGCTGTGGTTTCTATGGAAATCCTCCCAGAGAATTATCTTCTCTGCACACCCGGGGTGCTTTTGACAAAACAGCTGCGACACTGAGTTAATGCTATTTCTACTCATTTGCAGTATGTTCTTTTTGCGATTGCACTGAATGGATCATTGTTTGTGAAAAGGGATTCCTCTCTCATCCTCCAGATACAGCTTCAGCCCCTGTGACTCTTTCAGCAGCCTGGAAAAGTCTGAAAATTTGAGAGTTTCAAGATAACTGATATTCCCCAGAGCAGGAACATTTGACTGAATGTTCCTATTTACTGCAGTAAGATATGCAGTGCCATTGCATCATTTATCTACACATTTGTCAGCAGATACCATCCTACAGTAAGCTTACCTGGCCATGGCCTTAATGGGGAGGATGTTTGTACTTTTTGCAAAACACTTCTCAGCTCGTCCAAGCACATGGGGATGTGTGCTGGCTTTTCAAGTTGAATAGAGATTTAATGAAGCAGCTACAGTGATAAATCAATAAAGGCTGATGTAGAAACTATGCACCAAAGTTGTAATAAAATGACTGTCACACATCAAAGTTGACTGCCGTGCTTAACAGAGGGCAGGGTTTTCGATTACATGGCGTTAGGTATAAGGCTATTATGACTCATGTGTTTCAGTAAATCATAAACCAATTACATTAAAACAGGCGGCTGACTTGGAGCATGGAGGCCATTGCCTTTGGTTATTGTGTTACCATTAGTGGGGGGCCAGTGCTGCTCCAGCCTCAGCAATCTCATCATGTCAAAGCCTGTCACTGTAGTTGCATGAAGGCTAAAATCAATACTAAGCGAGTCTAAACTACATAAATAAATGAAGAGGAAAAATAAATAATGATTGTAGACTAGATTTTATTTAATGGGGTTTTAGGGGTATTTGACAACAGAAGAAAGGATTTTAGCCTCACCATTTAGATTTACACATTTTACGCTTATCCATCACTAGTCTAAAACCACAACAGCCCAAATCAAGCTGTGAAAGAGGTTCCCTTTCCTAATTATCCATAGCGCTTAATATTTCCAGGCATCACATTTTCTATCTCAATTTACAGTGACTCAGTAAAAGGTCTTATGCTCTGACCCAAGTCTGAACTGAATTGCAATGAGCCTATACCAGACCAAATGGAAGCTAATTGCCTTAGCTTGCACATGCCAGCTAGATAATTGCAGAATGTACTGTATGATAAAAGGCTGCTTTGATTGGGGAAAATGGATTGGATCACGTCCAACAGGGTGAAATGTCCATGATGGAGACAGTGAGGGTTTTATTTGTGTATAGTTTCTCTTTGATTCTCTCTGAGATGGTGATAAAGTCCTTTCTACTAAAATATTGGTGATATTTGGGATCAAGGGGGCATTCTGCAACTTACTTTGAACGCATTTGCAATATGAACTCCTTTTTTTCTTCCTTGGATATCGTCCAAACAAAATAACCCGTAATGGATTTGTGTCAATCATGTCAGTAGAAGAATCACAGACTGCTGGAATGTGGATTTTTTCCTAATTACTTTTGGAGAAATAAAAGTAAAGTGATTAAATTCAGTTCAGTTTTTCCTAGTATCTTATCACATGCAGAGCTGCGACGATTAGTTGAATGACAGAAAATTAATTCATATTTTTGAAGTTCATCATCATTTAAGTAGCATTCTGTAGTTCTAAGTTGTGTAATGTGAGGATTTGCTCATATTATTGTTAACTGAAAACCTTTGGATTTTGAATTATTAGTCTGACCAAACAAGATGTTCAAGTCATCTTGGAATTGATTGACACTTTTCTATATTTTTCAACATTTTATAAACCAAACAATTAACAGGTTATAGAGAAAGTATTCAGCACATTCGTCAATAATGAAAATCATTATTAATCACAGACATAATCATGTATTTCCATGTGTAAGTACTGGAGATATACATGGTCTGCATGTATTTTGTATGAGTAGTGCTAGTAGCATGTATATATGTGTGTACGTATTCATTTCACTGTTCTTACGGCAGTGAAATGCTGGAAAGAGGCTTTTGTGCAGTAAATGTAAACAGCAAAGATTTTCCAGGTAGCTTTTTTGTATGTCTCTCTGTTAAGATGTTTCTTCTTCATTTGAGACTCTTTGTTAGGAGTTGGTCGTGTTGGAGAAACCAGCAAAAGCATGCTTAATTTTGAAAGCCAAAGCCACACCCCCAAAACACATGAGCATACAATACCTGACTGCGACTAGCAATGTATCTACCAAGCCTAGTAGAAGACTCCGGCCATGTGCAATGAGTGCACAACAGAGTGCCTCTGGGTAGACAGATACATAGGTAGACCAGTTTTCATCAGAGTATTTGATCAGTGTGGGCATGTAAATAGAATTTCAGCAAATACAACAACAGTGGCTTCTAATGTTTGTCAACGGTTAGGATTGAAGACTACAAGACATTTGTGAGCTTGCCAAACCTCTGTAGTCTGCTCCTCATCTCTGCTTGAAGTTAGCAGGCTAAGCTACATTAGCCACTACTAGCGTAAGACACCTAAAGCTCTGACTGAAATGTTGTCAGTTGAGTTGCATTGTGGGTATTGTAGGTGCCAGGTTTTTGACAAAGAGGAAGGATGTGTGGAATAAAAACAATTTTGTGTCAGTTTTATGGTAGTGTAAAGCAAAGTCAATGGGGCACTCTCTTAACCTGAATAAAACTTACTATCAGCACTGCGTCTGAAAAGTGTTTGTGAAGCTGAATTTCCAAACTGCAGATTCGTCCATTGACCCATCTATTTTGACAGTTTCACAGTACTTGAAGTATTTGAACCAAACCTCCAGGAACCAGTACTCTAGATGTTTGCATGGCTCCCAGTCTTTGTTAACTGTGTGCTGTGGTAACATTAAAACCTCATGTTGAGGTTTACTAATTGCTCTGTTACAGACATGCTGAGCAGGAGCACATGCTGCAGATCCATAATCAGTCTGCTCTCTAATGACTGTGGATGTTGTGGTGATTAGTGCTTTTTCCCGAGAAAAAACTGCTCTCGCAACATATGGAGTTACTGCAGCCTGGGGAAGCTCAAGCTCTTGTTTAAACAAATTAGCCAAAGGCAAAACCTTGAATATTTTACTGTTCACTGCACAGACGTGTTCATAAAATCATCCATATCAATGTTCCTGAGCCTGAGCTGGTCTGCACTTTCTACCAGATGGCTACAATCAGTCAGTGCAGGACCAGATGAATGCAGACGGTGGTTTATTGGCTTGGCTGATGGGGCTAATGGGTGTTTTTGCCTAGTAAAAGGTCCATGCTTATGTTGCAGTTATTTATAGAGGAAAGATTGCCATGAACTTCAAGTCAGTGAGCAAACATGTTTTTATACTTTCATTGATCTTAACAGTATGCATTGCAGCTGTTTGAACAAACTGAGTAAGGAGTATAAAGTTTCCACATGATGTATTTAACATCATGTTGAACATGTAGTTTTCTTTTATGTATATAGTATACAAATGTAATTATGATGAAAGTACGATGTATCATTTTATATATAGTAAACTGTGACAAACAAGTAGCTTTTAATAACTGGGTTGGTCCTACTTGTGATTACATCTGTCAACCTGTATCGGCCTTGCATGTCACATCCACTGAGTGTATGACGAGTTGACACACAACACTCTGTGGACTGTACTGAATGTATCGGTATGATGACTGATGGTGGTGATGGTGACTACTGGCTTCTTGTGGCTCGGGAGTCATTCATTTAATGGTTCAGAGGTTTTAAAAGCCAGTGTCAATGTTAACTACAAGACAGACAGACAATGATAAAGGTCATGGCTGACGAAAGTAATTACTCTTAAACACGGCCAGAGAAAATCTAATCTTGATACAGATAATTAAAAGTCATATTCATATTATTCTTAATGTGAATAAGTAGATTACATTTTTTAATTAAATGTTGTACACGAGGCAGTCTCATTGAGATTACGAGAATCTTCTGAAAACAATGCATTTAACCACAAGAAAGAGAGGAAATTCTTCTAACTGTGTAAGCGCTACTAAAGTCCACCAAATACATACCAAATCAGCAGTTTCACCAGTTCAGAACCTATTAGAATTTCCATTTAACAAAGCAATGTCACTTCCTTATTCATATCTGATTGTTGGCCTTCAGTTTGCCAAGGCCAAAAGTCAATAACAGACTCTGAATAAACAAGTAAGTAATAAATCTTGTGAGTAATGGCACTCGAATGGAATTTTAAAAGATAAAGATAATTAACACAAGTGAATGCTACATCTGTTGTGGAGTCCAAACTTTGCGTTGTTATTTTGTAGGAAATAATGACAGAAATGCTGATTGATTTTCTCGCTGAGACTTTGCTTCACCATAATATCAAAATTGATTTGATGTCAGATAAGCGTCATTAACCCAGTCACTAAAAAAGTGACTTCCATATTAAAGCTGCAGTAGGTAACTAATAATTCTTTGTCATATTTGCTAAAACTGTCCCTATGCCCAGACAGCAGTACATGAAACGTAATCTGTGAAAAAAAACGGCTCCATTGGTCCCACCTACTGCTCCTACTGCGATTTGCAAGAATCCATCACGGCCAACACAAAACAAGCAATCAGAGCCAGAGGAGCATCTGAGGGAGTGTCTGACATCTGTCAATCACTACTCACACACGCTGCGAACCGCCCCCTCCCTCTGCTCATGCTGCTGACTGCCGCTCAGTCAAACAGCTCTGTGAGCGGCGTCAGGAGGCTAGTGAAATCAATGGCGGAGCAACAGCCACCCGCAAAGGAGAAACTGCCCATAGCGCCGCTACCAACAACAGCATATGCGGCTAAGACAACAAATAACCATAAAGCTAATATGGTGATTGTTACAGTAACACTCCGCAGCACGTACGGTATGTTAGCGACTGTGATGTAGCAGCTGGGCAGAGTTAGCTTGTTTCTGATGCTAAGGCTAACGTTACTGGTTGTCACGGCAACCGTGCAGATGCTGCAGGGAGGAGGGCCTTGGAGGCAGGGCATGAGTGCAGCAGAGAGGGAGGCGGAGTGACGAGGAAGTTGTGTTGGTTCAAATTTTCAGGCTAATCCTGCTCTCCTCTTGATCTTACCTACTGCAGCTTTAAGTGTTCGTCCTAAGTCCGACTACAGCTTTTGTGAAGCCATAAACTAGTTAAAGATAAATCTTGTTGATACTGAATACAAAGAACTGAAGTTTATACAATTCAGAGTTCATTTTCAACCAAGCCGACTTTTATGTATCAGATGTATTTGGCATGGAGCGTAAGGACGTTTTTAATGATCCCAAATCTCTCTAATCTTTAGATGACAAACACTTTCACTCTCTGAAGCATGAGGTGAATAGCAGATCTTTCTAAGTGGATAATCACAAACAGATTTTATAGTTTTTGGTGAGGATGTGTCTCTGGAGGATAACAGACTGGAGTTTTCATTAGACAAACAATTCTCAGAGGCAGAGCTGCTTTGCCAGATATAATCACAAGGTTAAGCTTGAATTAACTGAGACAAACAACTGCGAAAAGTGAGGGAAATGTGAAAACTCTTCACAGTATGAAAATATAGATCACGCTGACTTTCCACCTGAATTCATGCATTAATTAGAAGCTCAGTTAACTTATTATTTGTCGGGATTATCGCCCCTAAATCTGATCATTATGCTCTGATGCAATCCTGCTGCTGGTGGTAGTGAGGATGGTTGTCAATAGTCTTCCTGAGGAGGTTGGACGGTGTTGCAGGTGCAGGTAATTGAGCTGAAAGCACATGCTGGTTAGCGATTTGCACCTAAATAAAGAGAGAGGAGTGGTACCAATGGGAGGAGACTGTCTCTTAGAGTGATTTAAAACAGAGGGAAGCAGGAAAATATGAGAGAATCTGACTCAAATGTAATAACTTAGAGGGAGCCATGGATGGAGATGTAGAAAAAGCTCCATAATAATATCAAGAACTCAGCAAGATATCTCATTGTTGTTTGCTGTTTCCAGGGCTTCAGTCTGATATCATTTATTCAAGGACATTTGTTTTGTACTTTGCTCATTATGTCGGGAATCACTTCAGCATCTACTCTTGGGGATGTTCCTGCTCCAGTGATGCTGCATAACAGTACTTTAAACAATTCTCTTTAACAAGACAAAGAGTCTGCAGCCATGATTGCCGCTGTGTGAGGCTATACTAAGTCAAATGCTACTGCCAGTATACCAACATGCTGATGCTAAGCAGGTGAATTGTTTTCCGTGTTCACCATCTATGTTTAGCATGGTAATGTGCTAAATAAGTACAGCTGAGACTGATGGGAATGCCAGTGTTGCAGGCATTTGGTCATTATCTTAAGTATTGGACAAATTAAAATGTTGAAGTGATAGAGAAGCCCTGTTTTGTTCTTCACCAACTCTTGAGAAAAATAATTGTTTTTTTTTTAATTACAAAATGCTCCACTTTGTTCAAAGGTTAATCATTAACTGTGGCGTTGTGCTGTGTGGTGCTGGGAAGGTAGTGCACACGGTTTATCAGATCTTCAGCAGTCTGGAAGCGGTGCTGATGACAGCAATGAGAGGGAAAGAAATTCAACCTGCAAGATGAAAAAAGTAGTGGGGCAGATATAGAAAATAGACATGAGTGGCATTTTAATAGCAGCATGTAAGAAAAGCTCACTCGTCATCAGCTCCTGGGTGAATTCAGCTGTGTAACTCGGGCCAAACCATGAATAATTGGACATCATAGAGTTCCTCAAAGGCCAGAGAACTCAAAGGGACTGCTCTTTCCACTGATTTCTTTATATACTGCACGCCCCAGTTTGAATATTTTTCATCAGGCTCTTCACGAGTTGAATTTGACAGCAACTCTTCATCTCCTCTCAATCAGCAGCTGGTGGTTAGGAGAGCAGCTTTGAAGTGCTGCTCTACCTCCTGCACATCAAATGCTTATCAAAGAACCGGGCAGCAGTAAGCAGTGAAATACCAGAGCAGGGTGTAAAATGGCAGCCTTTAAAATGCAGAAAATAGTTTAAAAAGTCCATCAGACATTTAAAGGATGCCTTTAAATGTCTTGTTTTGGGCTGCAAACAGTCCCAAACACAAAGATGTTCAGTTTACTATCATGTCAGATGAAGGAAAGCAGTCAGTCCTCACACTAAAGCTGAAACCAATAAATGTTTGCCATTTTTCCATAAACACTTAGCATTAGATAGATATATTGTCCGAGGAGAAAAAATATGGTTTCACAATCTTCTCATGTTCATGTCAGGAAAAACGTACATGTAACAGCTGACATAATGTTCACATACACGTTCTGTATACACATACTAATTCATAGCGCCTCATATATGTACACAGTTACACACGCTCTCCTCTCATGTATATCTTATGTATCTTGAATGGAGCTATATGAAAATAAAATAAAATATTCAAGTAATATCAGATGTGTGATGCAAGGTTTACTCATTATCACTGAAATGCAGACTGACCATTTACAAACACACAGCATGTAGCATGGATCCAATCTAGTGCAGCAATTAGGTGATTAATCAAAGTAATTCCTGAATTGATTAATTGAGAAAAGAATAATAATATTTTTATGTTTCCAATGTGCTGCCTCCTCATGTACAAAATGTTAGAAACACCCAACACACTTTCATTACAATATGTTCCCAAACAACACTAATACATAATACATATTTGTACAGACTGCTTGTAAAAGATCTGCAATAAAGCCAATCTGAGTAGGTGGCTGGTTTGTTTTTGTCCTCATGCAACCTGCCTGCAAACAAGATTAACAGCTAATTTATTAGTTCAATTCATTCACCTTAAACATATCTGGCCAGGCCGTTCTTCTTGGAATAAACTATGCTAATTTCCGGCCCTGCAGTGTGTTACATCCACTCTTGGCTCATGAATCATTTTGAAAAGTTTAAATAGCATCAGTGTCTCTGAAAGCGCATGAAATTATTTTACCTGGAAAAGGTCTCAGAGTGAAAACTAAAGAGAACAAGTGGCTGGAGGGCTAAAGATAAATTAGATTTATTATATATTTGGACTCGAAGCTCCAGGCTGTGCTAAAGTGAGTCCTTAACAAGAATTTACAACACAATTTGACTTAATGCACCCTGTGTTTTGTGATCTGTTACAATAGAGTATTATTTTGACCTATGATTGCAAGAAAAAGTAAAAGCAGGACGAGTCTGCAATTTATTACGCTCTATACTGTTGTGGAAGAATTTGTGAAACAAATCATATATTAATATGCTTCCTCTGGCCCATAGCAAACTCTCCTCTCCTCTCCACGCATGCATGGTCCAGGAGAATAAGCAGCGTTCTTAATGGCATTATAAATTGGTGTTGTCTAGAATGCAAATTCAGCATGCATGGGGTGTGTCTTCCATCTTTATAAAGTGGCTCTTTTTCATCATAATGCCCTCACAGTAAAGAGCTCTTTGTATAACTGAAATCGATTAAGATCTTAAAGAGTCACCAGGTTAATGAGGAGACGGCACTCTGTAAAACATTCATCATTCTGGTGAGGGGCGGTCACTGAGGATTCCCACACGATAATATGAATATCAACCTACACAATGTCTTTAATGTTCAATCCATGACACCAATTTCATGGCACAATGTTGAGTTACTTGCTTACTTCTGTGTCTGTAAACATCTTCATTATTATGCCAAGTACTAAACTGAAAGGACATCTATCCAATCATTTCATCAACATAGTTTGTTTTGGATTAGCTCTTGGATCACAGACTCTTTTTATCTTTGTTGGATTAGATTTCTGTCTTTACAGCTCCTGTGTGCTGCAGCATATTCATCTCTGCTGGTTGTCATGATGCAAATCAGCCAATCGTTGCCAATCGATTTTTTTTGTCCATCGATCTGAGGAGAAGGGGACCAAATTGTAATCACATTAACATAATCAATTATGGCAAGTTCATTCATTATCTTTGGTTGGACTTCTTCCTTCAACATGACTATGAGAAAATGTGACAACATGAAATAATCACCTGTGCGATTAGATGTTTTTTCAAATGTGTTTCGAGGAGTTCAGTGACAGAAATATGTCAGTCACGTCAGAAAGTGTCTGCAGGTGTGCAAAATGAATAATTAATGTCTTCAGTAAACACATTCCAGTACAGTGCTGTGTTCCACTGAGGGGATATGAGACCACTTCATGTCCTTCTAGAAAAACAGTATTTGCACGCAGCACACCCCCCTCAAACAACAAGTTCCACACCCTTGCAGATCTGTCTGTTTTACTAAAGGGCCTTATAACTCATGTGTGTCCTATAGGTCCATGTATTCAGGTTTGTTGCTGACTCAGTCATCAGCAGAGTCTGGCACTCACGTCTCTGTCACACTTTCCTAGACTTCAAATTTGAGTCCAAAGCTACAAAAGGCAGTTTTACACATCAGACCAACCCTATAGTCAGACAAGCACATTGATATTGGACAACCCTTGGAATGAAAACATTGTATGGCATCCATTGCCAGTGTTTTTTTTAATGTATTTCTCTGCATTACCTGCATATAGAAAAGTGAAGGTTGCAGGTCTGTCAGAGAATGTGAACTCAGGGAACATCTCCTGCATGGAAATCAGCCTCACCTGGCTGTATAAAGTGCACAAAATGTCCTGCATTGGTACAGAGTGTGTGTATTGAATGTAAATCCTGTGGTGCAGAATTGTCCAATATGAACAGAATTTGTAGGGATATTGGATAAATGTTCTGAGCTTCAATTCTCACAAACAGGCTATATTGATATGCACAAAAAATTCCATTTTTAGCCCTTATTCTGAGGACAGTATTCCTACGAAGCCGTTTACAAGGCTAATGAGAATGAATACTCCACTAATATTCCTGTTTACATGCAGCTATGCATACTGAACAAACACAAACTGCAGTAAAAATACATGTCCAAACAATACTCCTAAAACCCGAGTAATATCGATCAGACATGGACAAGTCTTGCGTCCTCTGAACAGAGCGCCTGATTTAAGGCTTTGTGCCTGTTTCTCAGGTGCAGATGTGACACATTGTACCCCAAACACTTGCTGTATTTATCAAATAAACACACCATGTGGAGTCGCAGTTTGCACACCATATGTGTAAGTCTATGACAGAAACACATCTCACCTTGTTGCATGTGCATTTACATATAACCTTTATTTAATCCAGAAATCTCTCTTTGCAAGAGAGACCTCTGTACTGCAGGTTTCAGGGAGGGTCAGGCAAGAGACAGGAGGAGACGTTAAGTGTTGTGGAGAGAATTCTCTTCAGATGCTGAATACATGCAGAGGTGGACTGCAAACACAACAGAAACCACTGAGCGCAATCTAATATATCCACTGTTGTCAGTTCATTTGTTAGCCAGTCAGTGTTCAGGTGTTGCATTATTTGTCAGCTGTATTGTTGTGCTTTTTGGATCTGTCCTCACATGTCCAACGTCTGGTTACTCTCTGACGCATGAAAGGTGTCTCCACATTCTACTGATGCCTGTTTTTTCCTTCTGGATTCAGTTTGAGTTTAGATTTAATTGTATTCTCATTGATGTTTTCATGCCTGACTCATCCTCACTCAAACATCCAGCATTTTGATTGGCCCGGGCTTAAATCATGATGTGTGTCTGTATGCGTCTAAATGTTGTGGAGTACTAACCCATCAAGGGAGACTGTAGAGGACATCAGGCCGCAATAAATCTGCCGCATCCCTCACCAGCTGATGAAAATGTGACAGGCCTGAAACAATGACATCAGGTTTGTGTCTGATGTTAATGAGCAATCTTATCATCTGCCAACACAGATGTTTCATTTAATCAGGACCATAATGCAGATCCAATTTTAAATTGTGACAAGTAAATCAATAAAAAGAGACAGGAGATGAATTTTGGACTGCTTCTGTAGCCAGTAAAGCAAAGCTATGATTACTTTGGCTTTGAACCACTTTCATTATTTTAAGTGAGCAAGGTTAAATATCTTGAATTAGGATATGTTTTTCTTATAATAGTTAAAGTCAAAAACACATCATTTTGATCATTTAATGACATTTTTTATTATTGGACTTGCACCAAGGAACATTTATAACAGTCTGACCTTTGTTAGCTCACATGACATGACATGACATGAACCAGTGAAATGCTGCAATGTTGATGTCCAGCCTGAAAATTTAATAAACAACTTTTTAAAGTGAGCTGAAGCAGAAAAAACAATAACTGTTCTGTGTGCACATGGGTAGGAGAGGATGATGCAGGAGCACAAATATCAACCCTAGTAAAAAAAACAATACACTAAAATATACTGAATATTTGTACACTGAGCATACTTAAGTATACCTCGTCCGGACTGTCAAAGTATAATAGTAATTTTACATACATCCTGAGCATTTTCAATACACTTGAAGTGTACGTGAAAACTGATTTACAGTGTACTACCAATTTGCTGAAATACATTGCACTTATAATGTACATGATATGTACTACTAATGGATTACAAGTACATCTAAATTAGTAATGTTACATACTTATTGAGCATTTTCAGTACACTTTAAGTGTACTTGAAAACTAAGGATGACCAGGATGTACTGTATATATATTGTATGTCCTCAGATAGACAGTGCATTCAATGTACATTAATGCCTTATGTCTGTCCTTGAAATATTTGACACCTCTTTAGCTTCAAAGATGTGACACTGGCGTTGTCCTTTGTTGTGACAGAAGTGTGAAACAGGTTTATGCATGAGGTTGGCCTTGTATGGACCGTAGATTATCTTTGTCTTGAACAGCGTGGCCTCATGTGGTGTTCTGATGGTGGTGTCCATTTGAGAGCTGCTGACTGTGATGGCCATTGCACAGATTCACATCATTTTCACACTCATCAAACCAGTCAGCCACCTCTTTATGGAAGCGTATGCAGTCATTATGTCTGTGCGTGTATTTGTTTAGGTTTTTAGGTGACAGCATTTTTCCTTCAGTCACCTCTCTGAACATTTACCACTCGCTGTTTATTATTTGTTTACCGTTTTAGCAGAAGTCCTCACTAACAAGATATTTTTCATTTAATACACTGTTTCATCTCATGCAGCCTCCCAGCTGGTAAGTGCTGAACATGTCTGCCAAGTTGCAGGCATTGAAGAAACTATTTTCAGTGTGGTTGTCATAACAACTCAGACATAATATGACCATTGAATTTAGCCTGCAGACTTAATCTATATGTTGATCTTTACAGTAGTGACAGATTGTTTGTATGTAGATGACACTGCACTGATGTATTTAACACTGTAAGAGACATGTGCGTAATGACCACAGGGGACGGGGTCATATCCTCCAAATATATGAAACAGTTTTGTGACTCAGACAGGTTAATGTCTGAATGTGACAATAATGTTGTTCAGGTGTCGCTGACTGTATCCAGGATTTTGCAGAAACATCACACAGATGTCAGATTATTTCCTTTGAGTCTGTTAAAACCTGCAGCATTACACAGCAGCTTAAACAATAAGTCTATCTTTCAATTTGAGAGCGATGTGCACATTTATGCACGAGGCACAGCAGACGTGGCGTTGGTCAGGGTCTCATGGTAACTGGTCCACTGTTAGTGTTTTAATACTACAGCTTACATATTTTCTGCATTTTTATCTATGAATTTTTATCCTCTATGTTTCGGGCTGCAACTAACAGTTATTTTTGTCATTTCAGAGGCTGGACCCAGCAAATGTTTGCTGATTCCTGCCTGAAACGATTAATCAGATAGATAGCAGCTAATTTTATTTTGATGGACTCACTGTTGTCGCTCTTCTTTCATTTCACATTAGCACTTTCAGCAGAGCCTTAAGAGTACGCCAAGCATTTGACTGCACATATTGTATGAACGCATCACAAACAAAACCCTTGAATGTTGAATTAATTCTGCGGACTAGTCCCAACTGATGCCACAGTTTAGATGAACTTTGTAATATGAAAAATTCTGAAGACAAAATGCCTCAGATGCTCTGTTGGATATGCGGATGGTTCATACATCACAAATTGGATTATTTTGTGATCGAGTGTTGTAATTACATGTGTTGGTGTGCACACTATGACTCAAACTGCCTGAGTTTACTACTTCAGTCACTCTAATCATCTAACACAGATTAGATCAACTTTTTCACAATACTCTCGGCAGGAATAAAGCAGGGACTGATAAATGGCACAGCAGCGTAGATAAACAGCAGGTAACATCACCTGCTGTTTTGAGATGCAGATGCTGTGATGGGCTCCCTCAGGAGGACGTCCATCAAGGTGCTTTTGGCTCACATGCAAATCAAGGCTTCTCGGATTTTGTTACTGCTCAGAAATGGTTCAAATCACATCTTCTGGGTTTTCATTATGGAAATTGTCTGAGAAAAGTCGTTGTAGCTCTCATGTCCCTGGCACAGATATTTTTCACATTACACCTCAGCATCAGGATCCTTTCCATCTTCATAACACCATCAACAAAGCAGCGAAAGTACCTCTTGAGTAACAGTGTTCATCAGAGAGATTTTAGAAATGGAACAAAAAGTCCTTTCATGATCTGATATGGTGGTTACAAGAGCATCTCGTCAGGTAAAAATGTCCTTTCTTTGCTTTTAAGCTTTAGAGATCCTTCTGCAAGTCTAATCTTGTAAAAGTTTGTGTAAACACACAAATGTTGGATGAAACATGAAACCCCCAAAATCTCGTCGTAGCAGTAGCTGTAATCTGTTTTATATACTTTTCATTGGAAAGTTGCCAGTTTTCACCTGAGAGAAGCCCAGTGTAGCCACAGTTTTCTGCTGTTAACCACTGAGCCAGTGATGGGGGGGTTCAGTGCCTTGCCCAAAGACCGTCATGTCCTGGAAGCTGTGACGGGAGAGTGTTTCACAGTCACCTCCTTTCTTTCTAGTTTTTGTTGTATGAAACGCAGTCACCACAAGATCAGACACATTTGAACTGTGGACCATATGTAAACCTGTCATCTCCTTCTTCCGCCTGCTCCCTGTCAGGATTCGCCACAGCGATTCATCTGTTTCCATCACGCTGGCAAACTAAGTGTTAAACTGCAATAGGCTGTTCATCAGCTGATCAAAAGTTTAAGACCACAGCATTTAAATCCCAAATCTTCGCAAAAATGTGGATTCTTTTTATATAGATGTAGATATATATATATACACACACACACACACATACACATATACACACATATACACACACACACACACACACACACACACACACACACACACACACTTTCTCTTTTCATGACGACAAAACGTTCAAAGCATTCTTGAGCTAAATTGTCATTCTTTTCCGTGTTTGCAGACCGTCTCTGTTTAAAGACACTCAGAGCTGTCATCTTGTTTAACAAAACATTAATCATAATATTTGTGTTAGCGGTCTCAGTGTCTGATAATATGCTGCTTTGCTGGTTGTGAGTCATGACAGTTTGAGTGACTGAGGGTCAGGCTCAGAGGGGGCGGTGTGCTGCAACTCTTGTACAAGAGCCAGATGGGATGTTTTGTTTCTTTTTGACTTACCGGATGATGAATTTCCAGCCACGAATACAAGGACTTCTGGGAAACAAATTAAACATCAGATTGAGATAGATCCTCAAAGTGAGGGAGAAAAGAATCTGCTCTGTCTGTCCGTCCTCCCAACAACACAACACAGCTCACAGTGTGAATAATTGATACGATACCTCACATCGACAGGGTCAGGAGCAGGGAAAATATTCCCTCCGGCTCAACCCGTCGAAGCATCCGTCTCCTCCGTGTTAACACTGACAACTCATTTCCTTACTCAGGAGTTCCTTTATTCTGCTCTCTAATCTGATGGACTGCTGTTGGACCTTGTTCTCTCTAAACATATGGCATATTGATGACTCTTTGGAAAAATGCATATGTCCAATATGTCTCAGCAGACGGAGGGTAATAATGAGAAACTAGAGGTAATTTTCTGCTTGATTTATTTCCATGCATGTATGCAGAGGACAGTGTGTCATGTTGTGCGGGTGCAGATTTTAGCCCCAAGTGAAGAACATGCATATGTATTGACCTTTGTGTGGCATGGTGAGAGTTGCAATGGCTTCCTGTGTGTTCCCATACAGAAGCACGAAGCGTACAAGCACTAGCTTCTTTTTTCTTTCTTGTTTTGTTGTTTCTTTGATGACTGTCAGTAGAAATCTGCACCATTAGTCCCTTTGTTTTTTTGTATGGTGATGTCTGAAAGCCTCAAGTTCAGGAGTCGTTCACAGCACACATGCATGTTTTTCAAATGCAAGAGCCCGGGAAATTTTTTCCATGCTAGTATTGTGCAATTGCATTATTATTAGATATCTTTTCGTTGTCATGCTCTCAGTATACACATAATAATCTATCTGTTATTAAGTATATAGTATCTATTCCATAATTCTTGTCTCTACCTACCATTCTTGCACTTCCTGTATCACAACCCTGTGTGTACAGTAACAGGCTGACCTGCATGTGTATGGTCTGGTCCAGCTCTTATTAGGTTTGCTGTCCTGTTTTTTTTTTACCAGTAATGTAGTTTCATTGTGATATTTGCTAAGCCTGACTCTGAAATGCCTGAAAGGGTCATTTTTGATCACAGAATCCCGCCATCTTTCCTTGAGTTGTCTGCTGCTGTATGCTTTTAAAATTCACAGAGGGCTCATGCCAAAAATGTATGAACTCTGTGCTCAATGCGGATAACAGCCTCCACCAAATGGTGCATACATCAGCACAATTTCATCAGACTTGTCTCCTGCTAGCATCTGTCATGACCTTTTAAATTCAAAGCCACCGGCCATACTGCTGATCAATATCTACTTCTGTAACAAGGATGCAGACAATTGAAGGCTTGCTGTGATGTGGGAAAGCAGGTGCTCTACCTTTTTATTTTATACCTCTGCTAACAATGGTATATATTCAGTAAATCTGTTGGTTTGCTCACTGACCAGATCAACTGAATTTCATATTGAAGACAAAGGTGGTGAATCAGTATGTTTTTCTATTTAGATTTGCTGTTAAACTGCTTATTTCATCCCTTGAATGAGCGCATCTGATTATACCTTCTGCTCTGAGCTTTAATGATTTTTCCCTTCCAGCCTTAGCATCATTATATTTAATGGCAGCAGTGTTTCAGCAGAGAACATCTACTGACTGAGTCATACGACAGAAAAACATCCAAAATCTCCAAAAAAAGGGTCTGTTTTCAGGTAGCGGGCCTCGGTTGCAGCTCAGTTGTGGGTGGAAATGGGTTAACATGACTAACCACCAACTGCTGCTGTTTCTAATTTTCCCAGAACAGCAGCAAAAGTGGCATAATTCAAAATCAATATAGGACTAATTGTGTCCTTTCACTTTTCAACACTGGTTGAGAGGAGAACAGGAATTGCATCTCTCAGACATAATCATTGTCTTCTGCACACCTGATGGTTCAGTAAGGCCTCTTTATTTCAGAACTAAATATAGATATACTCTCTCTTCACCTGCTATTGGGCTGCCAGTCCACAAAAAGGAGTGAAGAGCTGCATCACCCTCTGGTCAAACTTTCTACAGAACCAACAGGATAATTCTTGAAACTCCTGAAGAGTAATTGTGAAAATTATGGCCATTTTATGTCCATTTTCACTGTCCTAGAAGCCGTGTCAATGTGTTTACAGTATCTCAGTGTGAGAGCTGGCAGGACTGACCGTCCATTTATAGTGAACAGGGCGTGGAGGACATGCTATAAAAATGAACATCAATGTGGACGTCCATTACAGCTGAGCTATATAACATGACACAGTACATGAAGTATAATACTCTGAAGGTCAGCTACACTGGAGTCATGTTTGTTTGATTCATCTGGTTGTCTCATTGAATCTACTACTTCTGTATGTACATCAATTAAACCAAAATTAAAGGACAGTATGGCTGATTCAGCATATTTTGGCCTTTGTAACACTGAGAACACAATACCAGATCTGTGCTGGGAATACGACTGCAGTTATTCTTCATTGTAACTCTTACTGGTCCTCAACACAGATGGGGCTTTAATCAATGACAGATCAGGTTTACTAATCTTCTCAGTAATTTACACGGACAGTAAAACTCAGTGCACACATTGACGGTTACACATGCTGCTGTTGCTGTTTAACACCAGATCTATCCTCCCTGCAAACACACTGGTTAATGTGGAAGAGAGTTAATGGGTTCAGGGATTATTCATTACCTCATCAGGCAGAACTGTCTACTCTCAGTGTTTGAGCAGATACAGATTTACTTCACCACACCACCATGTGGGCGTGTGGTCAAGAGATGAGTTACAAAAATAAACCGTTTCTGAGAGGCCAAATCGCCAGGCAGGTACCAATTGAGCCCGCCATTTCACCACTAAAATACTGTTCATTACCCCTTTCTCCTGTCTTTGGTGTCTGCTGTCATTGTTCTCACACACTGTCCACACTGACAAACATGACCGTGCTGATTGCAGCTGGTGTCAATCGACAGAATTTCTGGGAATCGAAGTCAATATTTCAAACTACTGCTGCTTGTAGCCATTTTTGCGCCGTCACTGCCCTCCAAGCTCGAACCCTTTTGTCTACCAGTTTGTGTACATGTCATCTGTGACTCCAGATGTGACGGAGTGCAGACGGTCTCCAGCGAATGCAAGTGGGTGGTTCCTCTTTTAACTGTGACGCAACAGATTGAAACCACACATTAAGAGTCACAACTGCTACTTCAAGTTTATATTGCAGACTTGTGCTGTTTAAACTGCGATAGCACACATTATTTAGCAGTGAGTGCGATTCCATCATCATATTTGTAAAACAAACACCAAAAGCCCACATAATAACCACCACTTACTTGTGTCGTCAGAGACTTTTATTCATGTTTGACTCATCTGACAGAGATGAGCTCAGACAGACAGTAAAGACCTGCGCTGAATGATGTCTAACCACACACTCAGTACAAGATCAAGGCTGGGAGACTTGCGAGCTGAATGTCAAACACCTCAGTAGCAACTCTACTTTGAATGCATAGCCCTCCACCCCATCGCGTTTCCATTTACACCCCACCTCCCATCAGAATCTATACACTAACTGAACATGCAGATTTTAGAGGGTCCCCTGAGGCAGTGTTGGGGGTAGCTATGGCTGATTTCTGAGCTCCTCAGAGGTGTAAAACCCATTACATGGTTGTAGGTAAGAAGAAATTAAAGTTCCAGTGAACCACAACATTTACATTTAAAGATGATAACTGGTCTTCTAGAGAGAGGGGAAACATTCAGTCTCTTTGTGGAAATGTTATTGATGGTTTGCTGATTAGGACGGGAACTAGCTCATTTGATCCATCAGCTAAAACCCCAGTGAGCAGCCTGCCACTATCCAGTCTAAATTGGATGTGGCGTATCGACCCGCTACGGTTACTGACGCTGAACTCACAATTACACTGCTCGTGTTTGTATAGCGGGACGGTTGAAAGGAAGCGAGAGACGCAGCGACTTGTACTGCAAACTGATTTTAATGGACTTGTCGGTTACATAAATGACACTGATCTTGAGTGGTCTGTTCAGAATGAAGAGTATGCTTGAGCAGCGAAGTGATGTGTGACTACGGGGGAAAAGCAGAAGGAGGGGCGCCCGAGTGCAAGTCCTGTCCTGGGAGACATTTTTCTTTTGTCATCAACCCAAATGCTTTTACTTGAGTTCAAGAACAAAGACCAAATGTTATTCTGAGAAATACTACTGTAACACCAACAAATAAAAACAAAAAATAAGGCATGAATACCAAACACTTGCATATTTATTGCTAAATATCTTGATTAGTCTCAAACTTGATGAACAGGGTCTTCTTTACCAAGCATACACTTAATGAAGCATAACATTAAGTTCTAGTTAAACCGGTGCCCAGTTTTTCTGTGCTTCTGCAACCACATGCACAAATTTCTGTTCATCAGTAAGTGGAGATATTTGTTGTTCATGGTGCTAAAATCATTGACCAAATGTTGACAGCAAAGAGAAAATACTTCTGATTTGTGGACAGTAGGTGGCAGCGTTACCTTTGTCTGAATAAGTTTGGTTAGTCTGACTAATTTGAATGTATTAATACATGTCTTCATCTTTTACAGAGCAAACTATGGCAGTTAGAATTAGGATATTATTAATACAGATTACAGCTGCAGATGTACATGCAGCAGTGACATAAAACTTTGCATGATGCATCAAAATTAGGACACAACCGTAAGTGCACAGCAAGATTATACAGAAAATATTGTGTTTGGTGTTTTTCCTGCAGAAATTCATGCTACTAATTTGACTGAATAGGACTGTGTCCCTTTAAAGCCTTCCAAACAAAGCTAAAAACAGAACACATAAAAACATGAAAACAAAGCAAAACCTGCATAAGATAAATAAGAGTAAAACTGATGTTCTAGTAAAATAGGCATCAAAAAGATTCGCATGTAACAATTGTGTTAATCATTCACAGAGAGCATGATTTATATATTTTCTGAAGTTGTTCCCTGATAGCTGAACCTCTGCTGTTTGTGCGCTGAACTGAGGTACCACGTGATCTGCGATAACTTGACTTCGGTTACCTTCGCTCTTCATCTTTACCTCGACTGATTCAACCTCAGCCTCGAGGGCGCCCTTGAAACATTTCACTTCTTCTTTGGATGCTAAAAGACAACAGGAAAGGAAAAAATTGACAAGTGAAATCAATACTCATGCTCTGTCCATATCCAGCAGCAGACAGTGATGAAGCAACAGTTAATAATATATTGCAATAAAGGCAAGTCAGTGGCAGATTCACTGTGAGCCCACTGCAGAGAAAACGGTGCATAAAACAGTGCACACCCTGTATTTTACAGCTACAACAAATGGTAAATGGCACCTACTGCTGAAGAGTTCCACATGATTAACCAACAACCAAGTCTGTGATTCAAAACTAAGCCCGGGATGAGGACTTGACTGGGAATTTAACCGCCTGACCCAGTCTGACCGGCCGTCCCATCCAATCAATTGCTTCACCCATCAGAGGTGCCTCTTCCTGGTCCACAGACGGTCATTAGAGATATTTGTCTCGATTTAATTTCCATTTGCTACAGATGGACAGCAGAGGGATTCAGAGACATTATCTGAACCCTGAGGAGAGGAGGTGCAGGCTGCCAGGGAGGATACGTCTGCATGAGGTGGCAAAAAGGGTTTTTAGGAAACTCGTCTATCCCTCCTGATAGCAATGCAGACAGTAGATGGAAATTAGAGGTGAATCATCCACAACCAGCACAACACTAGTGGTCGGTTTAATACGGTCTTAATGTGATGAAATCTAAACCAACTTGGGTCTTCATGTGACAGAATGACGAGTTCCATTCTAGCCGTTTCATTAGTTTCTGTTTCTTTCCTCTTAATGCATCTATGCTTCTATAAAATACCCATCCACAAACCTTGCGCACCACAAAGAAAAGTAGTGATTGGATCAAAAAACTGTGCAGTTTGATGAAAACCTCAGCTGCCGTGCCAGGACAGAGAGAAAGACAGAGGTGAAATAAAACCTCAGATGTCGACGCCAGCCGTTGGAGCAGAGACAGATGTGATAAAAATGCAGATGTCTGGATGAGCCAAGCCAGATCTGAGGGGCAGTGGTGCACAGCAGCACACAGAAGTGAGAAAAGCTGAAACTGAGCAATGAGCTGGATTCTAGGAACACTGCAGTACTTCCAATGAGCCATCTGTTGGTCTCCTGAGCAGAAATACTTTGAAATGTTTCCACAGCGAAAATACTAAGAAGCTAGCAGGTAGTCAATCAACTGCAACTATTTTTAAGAATTGAGTGTGTTTATAAGAACCGATAAACATTTTTCCATACTTTAATGTGGTAACACAAAAGACGATTGATGTATGAACAAAATAAAGTGTCAGAGATTTGCTGAGCAAGTGCAAATGGAACAATGTCCCCAGTGGACTGCACTGACGGCCCAGACTGCAGCACAGATACAGAAACCTCACTGTGCATGATGGAGCTGGTCGTACAGCGGGGAGAGGGGGTTTATGGGATGGGTGGATACACCACAGCCCTCTACAAAGTGCACAGTGTGCAACCACTGCATACCTAACTCAATCCTGGTCTGCAATTCTTCCTAGCCTGGCTCTCCACTCCCTAAGTGTTCCCAAGATAATTGCCACTTCTTCTCCAGGCTGGATTTGTCTTCATTTTGACAGCCGTGCCTTATTCTGCGGCATACAGGTCAAACATAAAGCATGCTGTGTGCTTGGAAATGTACTTTCAAAGTAAAGAGTGGCAGCTTGCTTGGTTTCATCTCAGGGACACTCTCCTGGATGTTACAAATTATAGCATCCAGTCTTTTTTTCTGAAGATTCCTAAAATATATTCCCAGGACACTTGACCTTGTTTTTTTTTGTTACCCACCAGTGCAGGTTGTGACTCACGTGACATTCTGTACAGCTCTGAGATTAGATATAACCTTGTACTTGTAAAGTACACAGAGGCACGGCTGTGTTTGTCCTCTGATTAATGATTAGGTCGCCACATGTGTGACACCTGGAGCTCCTTCACAGCCCAGAGAGTAAAGCAGGTGGAGGAGTAGCGAGACTGTGGGGCATTAAATATCAAGAACTTTTTTGTGAGATTTTTTGATGGGAAGCTTTCAATTTAGTTTCAAGAACACAGATATCTCCATGTTCAAATGCAGTCCATGACCCCAAACATCGATGGGAGTGTTTTGTAATCAAGTTACTGTTACTTACAGCAGCAGCGAGCGCTTGCTCCAGGTCTTCGATGATGTCGGCCTCGTCCTCCAGTCCCACAGAGAGCCGGATCAGTGTGTCGCTGATCCCCAGAACATTCCTGTCTTTTTCCGGCACTGATGCATGAGTCATAATCGCCCTAAATTATGATAGAACAGTGCCGCACTATGAGCTGTATACAGAAAAACATCCTACTGTTTCAGCAGAGATTACAGCAGAGACATAGACTTCATAATGGAAATAAAGTATCTCAATTTAAATCTTTGAGTCTGGTAGGGATTTTTTTTCCTTGATCTCTGCTGCCCCCTTGTGGCATTCTTCGTTGCATTACAGCTTAGATTACAGTTAAGGGTTACCTGCATGTTAAAATTGTAATGTGGATTATTTTACTCTTCTGCTATTCCTATCTGAATTTTAAATACAATTGAATTCCAAAAATCAATACTGTACTCAAAAAAATGATATATAATACTACGTTTAGAGACATACTCTGCAGGGATACTTACGGATGTTCTGCTAAACTTTCATAACCACCAAGACTCTCAGCGATAGCAAACATCTAAAATGACAAGACAACAGAGGTTAAATGAATTATAGTGCAGGACAAAAATAATGTGCACACCAGGTGAAAAATGGCAGAACTAATTGATAAATCAAGTCACACAAAAGGCAATAAGTGACAGAGTACAAAAACTACCCAACCCAAGGTCGTTTTCTCTGCTCACATTTTGTGGTTTGGGTCATTTTCAAACATTTAGCATTTGGAGGTCTGTCATATACAGCAAAATACAAAATGGAACTGGTTTTAAACAAAAGCTGTTTAAAACCAGCATGAACAAAGGAGATTTCCAAGGTGAGCAAACTGCATGATTCTGCTCCGAAACATTCTTTGAGAGCAACTTCAGCTTTCATCAGTCCTAAAATTTTTACAGTGCACTATTGCATCAGGAAATGCCTGCAAGTAGGACTTTAGTGCTTTGCTAAAGCACCCACGTAGCTGTGCTGGTTTCCTCCTCCACCTGTCCCGCCAGTCTGGGAATTCAGTCTTTTTGAAAACCCCCTCCAGTCTCACATTCTCAGCATTACCCACGTGCAAAACACACAAAACTGATCAGGTCCAGGTCAGATAGAAGTTAACTGCCAAATTACTTTGAGGTTACTGAGGAAGGCGGTGGCGTGCTCCAGTTTCCCTTTAATGTAGAAGGTGATCATCCCTGGACATCCGGTGCATTGTCTCTTCATCAGCTCGTGCTGGGGGTGAGAAGGCAGGCCTATGTCGACCAATTAGGAAAATATAAAAAAAAAAAGACAGTTGGTGATTACAGGATGTTGGTGTGTCGTAGACCTTTGGTTCACAGCTATTCAAATAGCTAAAGGTGTAGACTTAAGGTGTAGCTGCAGATGTCAATGGAGACAATGATAACAAAAAACAGGTTTATAATCAGTAACGGGCATATCAAAATTTTACTGTATGATATGACTAATGAATAATAAGGGTTATATATCAAAGCTGTTATGGTTATATTGCTGCACTGCTGAGACATCACCTGGGAAAATGACGCGCTCCACTCTCGGATCGGCCTCCAGAAACTTGGCCGCAGCCATGGCGTTCTTGAAGTGGCGCTCCATCCGCAGGTGTAGCGTCTTCAGGCCTCGGTTACACAGGAAGCAGTCAAAGGGAGATGGGACACCACCCAGCGCTGAACCAAGGCAGGGTCACATGCGGAAAAAAAAACAAAAAACAAAGGTTACAAAAGCTCCCAAAACCAGATCAGGCAAACAACAAACGCGTAAACAAATGCTTCTTTCTGAGAGGGTTTTAAATTGGTTCTGAACTTTGGCCTCAGAAGCATGTTTTGGTTGTTTAATGAGCAAATGTAGGTCAGTTTGAAATAACCAGTCCACCAAACCCTGAGCGTGGCAGAGATTTTCTGAGCTCTGTGTTCTGAAATGAACTGGTAAAACTAGAGCCTGCAGTCATTTAACTTCTTGTTTGATAAATGACTCAAACATAAATCAACTGTCAAGTTGTCTGGTGACTCTTTTGAGATAAGATAGAACTTTATTCACCTGGAAAGAAATGTTTGTGCCAGAGATTGCTCAAAAGTTATTAATAAAAACAACAAAGTCATAAATATGAAGTGTAAAATGATAACATCAGTATTTAATAGATTAACAATAAAGTAAGATACATTTAATAAAATAAGTTAACTAGAATAAAGATAAAATTGTGAAAGTTGTAGCAAATGATATTTTAAAGTAACACCAGTCCAGTGCTGTAAAGGAAGCCGTGCACTGACGTCACCTGATGATTGGTGTTTGTCAAAATGTGTTCCTTTCAAACTCAAATCCAGTTTAAATTTGTTCTTTCTACTCACCATTTTGCAGAAACTTCAGTCGCTCGTATAGATCTTCCCGGTTCACTGAGACCAGACCCATCACCACGTCACTGTGACCTGTCTCATTTAAAAGGCAGGAATAAAGGAGAAGCTGACATTTAAAATCCAAATTACAATCAACGTTGGCACAGAAAATCTTTGTTTGTGTGTGGATATTGTAAAATAACTCTGAGAGGCAGGAGGTCAGCATCAGCAGAACAGAGTGTGTCAGTGGAGGAGCTCAGTCAGGTGAGGTTGGTCCACCATGATGTTGTAAGTTATGATTAGATTGGGTAGATTAGATCACAGGTACGTGTTTTTGTCTGAGTATAAAGTTCACATTTTTCTTTGCAAAATAAATATTTGACAGAAATATTGGTAATTATCAACACCAACTGTTCTGATGTCAAACCTGATAATTTTATGCTTACTGGTTAAATTTAGACCACAGATCCTCCATGTTCCTCTTTTGACACATAATCTGACAGACAACCTTCAACAATGGCCTTGATAGTCTGATGTATTTTTGTAAACTTCTGAATCAAATTTCAACGATGTCTTACGCTATCAAAACAGGAAAAGGTACATAACCTACCGTTCATGTATTTGGTGGCTGAATACATGCAGATATCAGCTCCCAAAGCCAGGGGGCGCTAAGGAGGTAGCATACAAGACCAGCACAGCAGTTAAACAATGACTAGTTTCCGCATGACGTGGAACTTCAATGCAGGAAACAATTAAACTGCTGTTTCAAAATCAAAAGAGTGTGAAGTGCACATCTGTCACTCTCACCTGGAAATAGGCAGACATGAAGGTGTTGTCTACGACCACCACTATGTCTTTGTTGTATTTGTGGACCAACTCAGAACAGACCTTGATGTCAACAACCTTCATCGTGGGGTTGGTGGGCGTCTCGATCCACACCAGCTACGCCGAGAAAGAGAGGACGTTAATTCATTGTAGCAGGAGGGGAGTCAAAGACGCTGCAAACACACACTGTGGTTAAAGTTACAACCCCCGATTCCAAAAAAGCTGGGACGCTGTGTAAAGCATGAATTCAACTGAAAACAGTACAAAGACAATGCGATTCATGTCTGGCATCATTGGCTTTATAGTAGTTTGGAAATATCTGCTTATTCTGAATTTGATGCAACACTACATTTCAAACAAGTTGGGACAGGAGCAGCTTAAGACTGGGAAAGTTGTGAAACGCTAAGAAAACAACTACAGCCACCGGTGAACAGGGGTTTGGGGCTCCGTGAACACAGTTTGTTTGCAAAGGATTGCTTTCTGTTGTGATTGTTTTTAATGAATGTTTTACACAGCTCCCAACTTTTTGGGAATCATGGTTGTTTGAGACACCTCATCGACTGGTGCAGTAACAGTCGGCAAAGGGCTGATTCACAATGACTGCTTTAAGAGAGTCCAAATGACACACCCAATTATACAACAATCAAGCAACACCAGATTTGAAGGAGAAACTTTAAGATCTTGTAATGGATGTATGTATGTACGTAAGAAACCTGTTCCACTTCATTTTTTACAATATCACCCTTTGACTTACTTTAGTGTTGGCCTTCAGAGCAGCCTTCAGCTCCTCTGGTTTTGTACAGTCAGCAAAACACACCTCCAGACCAACTTCAGCTGCAATTCTTTGGAAATAGCGGTTGGTGCCTTTCAATTAAAGAAGTGAACAGTGTTAACATCTCCAAAAATAACCACTTACAGTTCCAAATCAGCGCACAATGTACTTCCACTTTCAGACCAACGGCCATTTTGTACAGGTGGTTAATGTTGCATCATTTCTTTTCCTACACAGATGTCTCACCTCCGTACACATCATCCATGCAGACGATTCCATCGCCGGCCTTCAGCATGTGAGTGATGGTCACTGTGGCTGCCAGCCCTGAGGCAAGAGCAAGGCCTGCGGTGTTAAAGCACAAATGTCATCAAGACGAAATCTCTATTCATGTCAGAGGAGACAGAGGCTGAAATTTGCACTAATCCCACTCATTCTGATTGCTGATCTTTTTGTTAAAAGCAGTGTTGTTGAACACAGCCTGTCTCTGTGGAATTTGCCTTCCATGATTATAAAGGTACCTGTTATGACAGTGTCACTTACAATATTTTGCTCCATCCAAAGCAGCCACAGCCTTTTCAAGACAGTTTCTTGTCGGGTTTCCACTCCGGCTGTATTCAAACCCCTAAAGAAAAACACGGTTATAAGACGATTCAGTCACCAAAAATCAACATTTCTAATAATACACTATGCTCAAACAGCAAGTTGCCCAAACGCAAGCATGCATTAATACAGTTTTGTTCTTATGCCCAGTGGCACCAGAACAATGACCATTCCTAAATGCATTATAGCTTCTTTATCACCTTTAAGAACTCAGGTGCACCGCAGCCATCACACCATCTGTACCTGCATTTACTTGCCGCTCTCACAAACAGGCAAAACCAGTGTGTTTTGTCACTGAATAATCTGCTAATTAGTAGGTGTGTGCACACCACTGATAACTGTGAGAAGAACTATTTCAGAACCATTAATGGCGGAGTAAGAAATTATATGTCTGTTTGAAATAACAGGTGAGAAAACAAAATGTCACCCAGTAACATACAGCCTCACCGCTGAATGACGATAACTGATATATGAGCTCATTGTGTTTAATGCAAGGATGTGCACACTTTCCTGCTGTAAATATGAGAAACATATTATATTTCTACTATTGTAGAAACTCCAGCACTTCCATACTTCTGATCTGCAAGTGAATTCGTGGCCAACCTCTAATACAATCATTGACAGAGATAAATGACAGCTGTAAAACTCAACGTTACTTGCAGGAAAACTGCCAACTGTACTGTTTAAATTACAGGGAGAATATGGGGGGGGGGGGGTTGGTGTGTGTTCCCAGACATGGCCTCAGGTTCATTTACACAGAGAGAGAGAGAGAGAGAAAAATGCAGTTAAGCCATCTCTCTCCAGGCGGATTCACTTTTGACTGAAGAAGCAGACAGATGTGTTCATTTGTTTGACATTTAATATGAAGTACAGGTATATAACATATGATAGATTTATTACATACTATACATACAGTCCTATGTTTCACATACCTGTGATTAACTATGTGTGTACAAAGTCTCTGTTAGCTCAGTTCCAATGAGGCATATTGCTACAACAAGGTGCCTATTGTCACTGTATTCACTCTTAATGGCCAAGGTGGATCTAATGTGGATTTGCAAATATTTCACTGTATGCAGATGACACAAGTTTACCATTATTATTTCCCTCTTCATGGTTGGTTTCCCTTGTGACTCCATCCATCAACAGGGCTACAGAGTGATTGAGACCGTCATGATTATGTCTTTAAAATATACTCTGATGAAACATGGCTATGTTAAAAATGTGTACATGAGAATGTATCCTAACTTGCAACATGTCTGTATGTCTCATATCTTCAGACAAAAAAACATCTGAATATTAATTTATAGCCCGCTTAAATCCTCGTGCAAGCTGCTGAATAGGGTCTGCTTCACACACGTGCATACCGCCGGATCATGCCCATCACCCCTCCTCACCCCCCACCTTAAATAGCGGAGGCATATCAGGCTACTTACGGCGTGGTTTCCTGGTCCGCTCTGCTTGAACGTGGTAGAGAGAGAGATCGGCGGCACTACAGCCATTGACTTCCATTGCTCTGGCTCCTGGCCGACATGAATCGCCTCTGTGGCGAAGGATTTAAAAGCCGTGTTAAAGCCGGCGAACAAGTCGCTCTGCTCGTCTTGTTTGTGGTTTTGCTCCATGATAGTGTGCTCCCCCAAGCGTGAGCTAAACAGAATGGAGGATGAGTATGCATTGCCTCTGTATTGTAAGGGGAAATGCCATTTAACGTAGTTGTGCGCTGCGCTCGTCCCCGTGAGCCAATCAGCGCTCATCAACAAGCAGCGGGAGGCGCTGATTGGTGGTTCGGGAGGGGCGTCCAGCCAACGTGATCTTGCACGTTGTTTGCGTTCTATGTGTTGACTGATGTAACGCTTCCTGTTGTTTGAGTCAGGGGGGGGGTTACACTTTTTACTTGTATACGACACGTTTACTTCAAGTTAGTTACTACTTTTAGTTACAGGAATAAAATCTAAAACCTTTACAACAGCCAGCACACTTCTCAACCGCCACCAAGTCCTGTGCTGTGAAATGATATATTGAATTTTGTGCGTTGTTGGTCCTCGTGGAACAGAGCGGAGCTGTTTAGCTGCGTTTCCATAGATGAGCTATAGGTGGAGGAAGTGCTCTACACTGACTCAGTGATGCCACTAGAAGAAGGTCTGCTTTACCCTTTGTAAGTAACCACATGGTTGAAATGGAACAGGCTTGACTTCTACAAGGGTCACAGGGTTCACCACGCAGTGAGGGAAGTGCTCAGATCCTTAACTAAGAGTACTAATAGTACACTGTAAAAATACTCTGTTCCTAATAAAAGTAAAATTATGTAAGTGTAATCGGGAAAATGTACCAGAAGTTAGATAGATAGGACTTTATTGATCCCACACCGGGGAAATTTAGTAGTAAAAGTAAGTTTAGTAGTTTAGTAAAAGTGCACAGCAGAAAAATGTCCCCTGTGACTGTCTGCTGTGATATCAAGTGACATATTTTATATCACTAGATTGTTATCACCTGTGCATTAATGTAAAAACAGCATTTTACTGCTGTAGTTGGTCGAGGTGGAGCTCATTTTCAACTATTATTTATAGGACTACAAATAATTATTATTTTCATTCTGGATTGATCTGCTGATTATTTTCTCCATTTGTCTGCTTATTGAAAATAAATTAAAATCATTAAAAGGAAAAGCAGCCAAACTTCACATTTGTAAAAAGTAAAACTTCTGTCTGAGATGTGGTGAGTAGAAGTAGAAAGTAGCATGAAAAGAAAAGACTCAAGTAAAGCACGTGCATCTCAAATACATTACATGACAGTACATAGTTACTTTAAACCACTGGCAGCGTGATGAAAAATACACCCAAGATGGATAGATACAGATAAACAGATAGCAAAGCCAAATCACATAACTTACAAAACAAATGAGATCAGAACCTCCAGTGAGCTTGGTAAGAAATCAAATACAAAAGCCATAAATAACAAATCAATCAACATAAATAAAAGTTATTAGAGAAATAAAAATCTACTTAAACTCTAATATGTAGATACTGAATATACACTCTGCAATGATAGTGCCACAGTAATGCACTAGGTACATAATACTGTGTACTGTACAAAGTACTGGATTGAGTATGCATGCATTAAAATATAATGAGAAGCAGGAATAAATCAAGAACTGCATTATAGTCATACTTACATATACTCATGTACAGATGCTCACCTGCAAGATCTGAGAAATGCAAGTGAAGGACATGCAGCACTGGATACATAAGCAAATTAACAGCAGATGGGTTTATAATATGAATGTAGTAAATTTATAGTCAAATGAGAACTCTTCTGGAAATTCTGTTCATTATATCTAATTATCATGCGGCCTTTTGTGGAAACAAAGATTATTTCACACATTGCTGTGGACTTGGCATGGAGAGCTTTATTATATTTAAGCTTTCAGGAAGAAGAAATTGACAAACTGCAAGAGGTTATGAGACCGTAATGTTTGTTTGTTTTGTTTGAGGAGACCCTGAAGTCACCTAGAGGACTGGAATGATTATCCATCTGTGTATCTGGGGCTGCTGCTCCTGTCATCTTTCGTACATTTTATAATCAAAATGTTAATAGAACATTTAGTCGTCTTTCCCATATTTTCCTCCTTAGCCATCAGTGCGATTTATTCTACGTTCTGCTATTAAAAGTGAATGCCTGAGAGAATATTCAAATACACAGGATTGTTAGTTGTAGTCGAAGTAGTTGTAGTATTAGTAGTATGATACCATACAATAAAGCATACTGCTAACAGTAGTGGAAAGTACACTTACTCAATTACTGTTCTTAGGTGCAATCAGATCTCACTTGGTATGACCTGGTATGTGATCTGTATCTGGACATGTTGTCCAGACAAGTGAATGCACATAGTGGTGGAAGTATTCAGATCCTTTACTTAAATAAAATGTTAAATGTGAAAACACCTCTTTACAAGTAAAAGTCCTCCATTCAAAATTGTACGTAAGTAAAAGTATAGAAGTGTACGTAAGTAAACGTCCTCATTATGCACAATGGCTCCTTTCAGAGTGTTACTGTGTTTCATAGTATTTTTGATGCAGCATTTTAATGTAGTTGCTGTTGAGGTGGAGCTAATTTAATCAGTTTTTTATGCTCTTGAGTTGAATAATATAACATCACACACACACACACACACACACACACACACACACACACACAATATGTGATTACTTTTATACTGATATAATGTACATCGATATAGTTGATTTAATTTTGTATCCCTTTTTATTGTCTGTTTGTTCTTTTTCCACATCTCCTTTCCTCCTTGCTATTATTGCTGTCTCTAACATCTTAATTTCCCTGGTGTGAAATCAATAAAGTTATATTGTATCTTATCTTATATATATATAACCAAATAATATGTAAAATAATGATCAGAAACGTAACTATGGTTGCTCTAGCTGTAAAATAGCAACCACACTACCTCAAATTTGTATCGGCTACATTACAGTACCTGAGTAAATATATTTGTACCCTTATTGAATGAGTGTGAGATGACCGTTAGTAACCCTTCCTGAACTCTCGCGATACTACCAGGCGGAAGACATCAGCCGAATCTTCTGTACTAGTCAACTGGAGCCGCTTATGTTGTGCAGCAACCAACGGCAGTTTTGGACGGTAAGAGGAAAGCGAACTGTTTGTTTTCACAGTAAACCGGTAAACGGAAGCTTCTACGTCTTCTTCCTCTAACAACTGGTCGTTTTGCCTGTTCGGAGAAGGAATAAGTGTTTTCATGTTGTGCAATTTACACTGTTTGCGTGAAGACTTCCAACTGGCGAATAGCATCAGTTCGCCCGGAGGGTCATCGTCAGCGACGACACCCTCTGCTCCGCTAGCGTCAACTGTTTAGAAAATGACCGGAGAGAAGATCCGCTCCCTGCGTAAGGATCAGAGGCCGAGCAAGGACGAGGATTTACTGGAGCCGGACGAGGAGGCTGCCACCGGGACGTTCACCGCCTCCAAGACGAACAACAAGAGCAGAGCGAGTAAAATCTTCAGCAATCACAAGTTAATCAAGTCTTCATCCACACAGCAGCAGCAGCAGCAGCAGCAGAACCAACAGTCGCAGATTAATGCTAACACCAACACACTGTCAACATCGGATGTCATCGATGACAATAACAAAAACCCCATTATCCGAACCGGGCAGGACTTTCCGGTTCATGAATGTGTGTTTAAAGGAGATGTCCGGCGCCTGTCTTCGCTCATACGGACGCAGAATATCGCCCAGAAAGACGTCCATGGTGAGTCTACCAGCTGCTTATCTCTTAGCCCTGAAGGCAGGATCTCTAAAAACCCACCACGATCGACCAATTTCAAGGTCCAGTGCAGCTTAGTTTTAGTTAGCCAACAGGCCATCAGTCTCCAGCAGCAGAGGAAGTAGGCGAGGCTTCTCCATCCCTCAGGCCTGGATAACTGGTCCCCAAAATAAGGAGGGATACTTTGATTCCACTGGCATCTCATGTCCAGTGCCTTCAAGTTAACAGAATGAAAAAAAGAGTGTATTGAAATTCATAATCAAACAGATCTAGTCATAAAAATCTTGTCAGATAAGACATATTTGAATGTGTCCAGGTATTTAGGGAATGTTGGCAAGAGTTAGGGGCACTGATATCTGCTCTTCTGCAGGGCAAAGTCTGCTCAGATAACACCAACATTTTCAAAGAAACACTCCCTGAGCTGGCAAAAGGACCAAATTGGTTTGTTCCGGTTTACATGCTCAAACAAAAGATGTCCTGTCCTTACGTTCAGTGTCAGCACTGGAATGTGGTTTGTCTTCAAATCAAAGCTCTGACACTGTGTAATGCAGGAAGGTGTCAGACAGGCCATTTGCCTCCGGGCTTGTTTTGGAACTCGAGCCTGTATTTTTCAAAGGTGTTCGCCCGCCTTGCTGAGGGTCAGTGTGGCTCAGTGTCAGCAGTTTGTGTGTTTACTCACACATTAGTTTATAGTCCAGCGGTACAGGCTGAGGACAGACTGTCACATAATGTCAGTTTACATTATGATTAACAAGATTTAATTTTAATTCAATTGTTCTCATTGGTCTAACGTAAATCACATGTATATTGATTGATTAATTGGTTAATCAGGCAGTTTTTGGGGATATTCATTTGTTAAAAATTCTTGGTTTCTCACATGGACACATTTTGGTGCTAAGTTTTTAATGCTTTGGGTAACACAAATTCAGATCACCTCCGTTGAAATGCTTCAGTGGCAATCTCAGAGACGGATACCTCAAAGCCTCTGCAGAAAAAACTGAAATGCTTTGTGGTATCTGAGATACCATCACGTAGTGTGGCGTGCTATGATGTAGAAATGTGTCCACCAGTAGAGCTTTGGCACACTGTCTCCACCGCAGGAGCTATCCTTAAGCGTCCCTGCCATATATTCGGGGAAGGCTATGTAGCAAATCACGGCTGGATTCTCATGTGATCTCTCAATTCTCTTGTGATCTTGTGAATCCAGCTGCCTTGCAGGGTAACAGGACTTTGGCAGTGAGACTGTTTACCACATTCTCACCAGCACCACCTGGCTGGTGGGGAAGAAGCACAGTAGGGGTTTAGTGTATTACCCAAAGACTCTGAGCTGTAGTTGTGGTTGTTGGTGTCTGTCACCACAGTACAGACCTACAACATCTTTGTGTTCCCAGTCTTCAGTTGTGCCACTGTCCTACCTATACAGTTTATTGCAACATCCAGTGCGACTGATAGCTGCTCCCCAGCTTGTAGTTTCACCCGCATCAGGGCCCTGACAGGGCAGGCCCTCTTTACTCTGGATGCTTGCCCACTGCTCCTCTCCTGGAAGAGAAGCCCGAAGGAGCTGGCTGAGCAGTTTGGCTTCCTCTTGAGGGATTTTCCAATGCTTATGAGGCACATTTTACATGCTGGGAAGAAAACATGTGCCTCTCCTCACCTGACTCCAATGTTATTTTACCTTTTAGTGTTTACTTTATGTCTTTTAACAAGCCATGTCCCTGTCAGTTAAATGCAACTTATTTCCAGGGTGCAGTAGGTTAATAGACTAATAATATTGCTTGTCATGGCAGGAGAACACACAATAGGCATATAGTTACCGTATCATTTGGAATTTAGTGCATTCTGCCTCCCAATTTAAACATTTAATTCACCCTCAGTGTGACAGTCCTGGAGGCACGGCTCGTGTCTCTTTCTGTGTTTATCAAAGGCAGCTGACAAATTGTGTTTTTTTCCCTTCCTACAGGAAACACACCGCTGCATCTCGCTGTCATGATGGGCCACAAAGGTGAGCAATCTTTAAACATGCTCGTCCATGTGGTTTATTTTCGTCTCTCTCTGTGTCTCTGTGGCTTTCTAGATGAGTCCCTCTGTGAGTCTTTGTGTCTTTTGTTTTGTTTGTTTGTTTGTTTGTTTGTGTGTGTGTGTTGCACTTTATTTCCCTGTCTTCATGTGTGCGTTTGTGTGGCTAAGCACCACCAGACATTTGTCACAGATCACGACACAAATCCCAGATGGCAAGATGCTCATGCATGAATAAAGAGGTTGTGTTTATGGATTTTTGCCTGGTGAAAACCCAGATTGAGCGAGAAGACAGTATTCTTCCTTTCTCATGGACACCTCTTCTCTTCTATTTAATACAGAATGCTAGAACATGTTTAATCAGTGGGGATTAGATAATGATGACACTGCAAGAAATAAGATCCTCTCAGTGGCTAAAGTCTCTTGTTCTGATTGATGTTCCATTGCCGGCTCAAAGACTAATAGTTTTAAGCTGGCAAAGGGGATAATTAGTTGGGATAAGAGATGTAATTTTCAGCTTCCATAATGTTTGCTTAGTGTGCCTCCATTAGATTTCTGCTGGTGTCTCCTGTGCTGAAAAGGTTACTCGGGTGTTATCATAGTTTTTAGCTGAGTTTGAGTCAGTTGGGAAAATCAGGAAGTACCACAAGTTGTTTATTTATGTAACTCATAATCAGAACAAAGAAATAACAATTTGGAGTCAGTTGAATATGTCTTGATGTATCAAGGCTTCGCTCAAACCTTTGTATGATTTTGTTTTTAGCTGAATTGCACTGACTGGACTGAATGCATGAGCGTAAAATATTAATGCACTGCCCCTTTGTGAGTCGATACTTACATTAGATTTCATAAGGAGACTTCAGACCATGCTATTGAAAAATTAATCCCCCTTTTTAGCAGCATGCCCACAGTGAACAGATCAAGCATTGGGTTGCTCATGCGGTACGTTCCCATTTGTTTAGCGTCTGTCTTTGGAGCGTGGGTTTCAATTGATTGCACATTCGCAAAGTTCAATTCCTGTCACTGGAACGAAGGCCCTGCCACTGGCTATTGGTAATTCAGCTAACAGAGTGCCGAAGTGTAGTGGTGGATGGGATGCAGTGGAATTGATTGTGCTAATGAGGTTGCCTATCTCTTGCCTGAGCTGCTAGCCTGTCCTCCAGGGATGCTCAGGCCAGACAGGCTGAAGGCTACAGCATGAGATCATAGTCTGGGTGTGGCTGGTCTGTGGGGATGGAGAGGACAAGGCTGTCTTTGTGTATGACTGTGTGTGTGTGTGTGTGTGTGTGTGTGTGTGTGTGTGTGTGTGTTTATTATTTACCAGATTGACAGTGATGCATGTCTATAGGCTCTTAAATTTGAGATTTTACTGCTGTACAGGTGATAAATACCCAGTAGAAGAAGAGACTAACAGTCAAAAATGGAGTCCAGATCTGTGGTTCTGACTTTAGTAACAAATGAGATGCTGAGAGAGGAGTGTTGTTAGATGCATATGCACATAACTATAGGTGCAAGACTAAATTACCACATGCCCAGAAAGAAACAGGACACCAGCTCTCTTATAATTATACCAACTGGGCTCAGCACATCACAGCATAATTCTTTATCCACACTTAATTTGCCCTTAATGGAAAAATATATTATGCCGTCTCTGCTGCTATTATAGGGTTCTTTTTTTCCTCTCAGGGTGCCAAAGGTCTTTGGGGGAAATTCGCACAGCTGCTGCAACTAAAAACTATTTTCATCATCAATCAATCTGCCAGTTATTTTCTCAAATAATCTCTTGGTATATAAAATGTTGGAAAACACTGAAAAATAACATTTACAATTTCTCATAGCCCAAGCTGATGTCTTGAAACGCGTCGTTTTGTCTGACTAACACTCCACAATCTAAATACATTCTGCTTAAAATGATGTAAAAGAAGCAAAAGCAGTAATTCTTTGGATAAGTTGTGATCAGACAATGTTTGCCATTTTAGTTTAAAATTTCTTCAACAATTTTCTGTAAATCATCAAATCAATGAATCAAATAATCTTTTCAGTTCTAGAAAAGTAGTAAAACAGTAACAGGTAGAAGAAGACATGTCAAGTTGAGAAAAGTGGATAAACCCAATGAGTAAATATTAAAACGAGTCCTCAAAATCAATAATGTGAATGGATTATTCTGTTCAGTAAATAATCTTCTCTTCACCGTCTGCCTCATGATTGACAGTGTGTCTGGAACAAATGAAACTCCCTGGAAATTGAAACTTGGAAGTGCACTATTTCACACTCCATTATAAGAAGACTCTGTGGTCAGAGTATGAGATTAAGACAGTTTTCTCCTCAAGCCTGTTTCCTGTGTTGTCCTCTCAAAGGACAAAATGTTTTCCTTTTGTGCAGTGCTTGTGATATCTCTTCCCATGGGCACGAAGATAAAATCGCAAGATATTTCAAATTGGTTTCAGAGAAACAAGATACGGACCGAGTGAGTGTTTGGAGCCGTTGTGCCAGTCTGGCAGGTGTAGTCTTCCTCTCTGTTGGAGAGAGCAGGTTAGAGTCTCAGCATGTACATTAACATTGATATCATCTAGAGAAAAAACCCAACATTCATTTGGGTCAATCTGCAAAGCAAAGCAGGTCATGTGAAAGAGCATCCGCCTCAGAGACTGTGACAATGCGTTTCGTTAACTCCTGATTGATGCTGAGTATGATCGATGGCGAGGAAGTGAGCAAAAAGCCATTTTATAGATGTACTCAGCCTGGATCAGAATGAGTGGTGATGGTGGGGGTTTTAACAGCCCACAGAGCCTCTTTACAAGCACCCCATCTATAACCAATGCACGTAGTGAAGCATTAGATTAGCACTTTATTTGCTCCATCCTGCTCTGTCTCCCTCATTCCTCTGTTAGAGCTGTGACTCGAGCAGGACCCCTGTGCAGCTGCTGCACATGCAATCAAGCCAGAGACCCACGGGGAGACCTTCTTGTATCAATACTTTCAGGACCACGTCCTGGATCGAATCGGACAGCACGAAACGGCTAATGGGTTATAGGCTAAATGTTAATGTATCCAGGCAGCTCTTTTCGATTTGGTTCAAATGAATGACCTGCAGGTGTTTGATTAATCTTTCCCAGCTTCTTATAGAGAGAAAAGTAAGAAAACTCCCAACTCCAAAGAACTGCATTTGCATTCTGTTCTAATGTAACTGTATCGTGTGATATAAAGCTGAAATAGCAAGTCAATTAGTTGATAGACAGAAAACAGCTTGCAGCAGAGATAAGACAGGGAATAAAGGGATAGAGATGGAGAATGACATGCAACACAGGTCGCCATCTGGACTTCAACCAGGATGTTGTGGTTCCTGGTTGGTGCCACCACAGCACTGTGATTGGCAACTCTTTTAATAATCAGTTATTTGTTTTTCAAGCAAAAATACCAAACTAAAAATCCAAGAAAGATGTTTAACACATGTTAAAACGTAGAAAACAGAAGCTATAGAAACCTTGTGTCCACACACTGTGGCAACTCAAATCATTCAGATCTTCTTCTCAATATCAGTTAATCCACAGTCTACTCCTTGAAGGCGGACCAGAAGCAAGCAAGTTCGCAGCTCAGGACACATGGCCTGGCTGGTCTCTCCATGATTATATAATGTATATCAACTAAATGTTGTCTTTATTATTACACAATCATTGGATTTAGCAGGGTGATATGTAGGTCAGAGACCCACGGGAATGCACGGCTTACGTCAGAAAGCAAGCACTCAAGCACTTGACCACCCGTATTTTCTCAACATCAACCTTTGTTATCAGCTGCTTCGTCCCAGAGCCTGGCCACTGATCAGACTAATGCATAAACACAGACGTTTGCCGTTTTGTTCGCTGATGTAAGGCTCTTTGTTAGGCACTCTGCAGTTACATCCATCCTTTCCGGTGCCAACACAGCTTCTTTATTTAACCAAAGCACGCAATATGGCCTATATTAGTCAGTCTTTCTGAACTGGTCATCATTTGGACAGTATTCAGCACTTAACATGCAGATAGTGTCCAACAGTTTTTGATGAGAAAATAAATTTAGACTAGCCATGAGCCAGGTCTTCGAACCTGCTCCGCCGGCGTGAGCACAATGACTTCCCATTGGCCTTGTTCATTTTGATTTTCTCTGCCTTGGTTCCACCTTGAAACAAGCTGCACAGTAGAGCAGTGCTGTTGCATATAATTGTTTTTGTGAACTACTTTGGGTGTGTTGTGACACCTTTTTATTCCTCCTTGCAACTATTCTCTTGGGACAGCCATGTTCTTCTTTATTGTGTGGATAATATGTTTAATTGGGAAGAGTTTCAAAATGCATTCCTCTCGGTCATAAAGAATGTATGAGTCCCGGGCCTCTTCCTCATTAATAAAACATGGTGAGTCTGTAGATTAGAGGGGTGATGTGGTATGTTGGACTATGTGACCGTGTTTCTATGTGTTATGCTGTCTTTTCAAAAGGCAGAAGTTGGTACATCTGGCTCTGGGCACCAGGTTTGTTCTATGAGTACACCACTTGAGGCAGGTTTTAATAGCTTTCATACTGATGTTTAGCAGAGAAACAAGTCTGAACATGAGGGCAGTAACCAGTTTGAGTTTGTTCACATGACTAATAGCACTGACTCAAAGGTTTGCAATGACAGAGGCTGTATTGAGAGCTTCTGTGCAGCTTTAGTCGGCCTAAACGCTCATTGAAAAGGCTCATCAAACAGCTGTAATAAAGCTCAAGTTCCTGCCTCATCAAGTGAAAGCCCTACATATCCACTGAGCAGCAGACTGTTAGCAGTTAGCCTCTGCTTTGCATTCGAGTGGTTTGCTGCTCACAGGGCTGTGACTGCTCCTGCCTGCCAACATTACAATGAATGATGTCACGAAAAAAGTGACAGCTGAGCCGGAACAACGGCCTTCATTTCTGGCTAGCTGTGGTTTGCTGACAGGCTGCCCAGAGAGGAAAAGGGATTTTGTGCACTTACTGCTGATGTTACCATAGACAAGAGATGAGGCTCTTTGGCTGTTTTCCCATTGCTGGAATACAAGTACAGCTCAGAGGGTCACACCACACAGTTCCAGGGGACCTGTCTTTGTGCGAAGTTTGACATTTTCTTCCTGAGAATCCTTCCTTATTTTATAGCAGTATAGACTCTAATGTGAGATGAGTCTTGTGTAACTGTCGGCCCCATATGGCTCTTTGGTTATTGGGTCAGCTAACATCTCAATCCTACACACAATCTGTCCCTCCATAAAACTCAGCATTATTTTTATATCATTGACTTGATGCTCCAGGAAACTTCAGTCTGAATCACATGTTTAGAGCATGGTCAGATAAGTGTGATAAAAGTGTGATCAGACTGAACAGAAGCATGCAGCAGCGTTTATGCAGGAACAGGCAGCACAGGAGGACAAAGAACAAACTTTATGTTTGGTTAGTCACTCTCTTTAAGACCGGTAAACACAAAGTCTGAGCTGGGCTCAGTGTTGGCATGGAGGTAGAATTCGTTTCTTGGTCTTTTATTTGTCTGTTTGATTCAGGGACAGACATCATTTTCTTTCCTCCGTACCTTAACAGTTTGTATTCATGCATTGTGGATGTTTGGTCTTTTGTTTGCATATATGTTGTGTATCTTTTTTGAGGATGTTAGTTTAACTTGTTTAAATAAAGCTGTTACAATTGAAGCACCTGTTTAACTGTCTTCCTGTCGCTCTCACAGAGTGTGCCCACCTGCTGCTGGCCCATAATGCACCAGTGAAGGTGAAGAATGCTCAGGGATGGAGCCCCCTTGCAGAGGCCATTAGCTACGGAGACCGACAAATGAGTAAGTATGGCTGTTGGTGTCACTACATCCACACTTACATGTTTTCCATTTAAAACTTTTGCTACATTAAGCCTAGCGTTGACATTTCTCTGCCGTTTTAGAACCCCTAAAACTGACGATGACCTAGATACCCATGTTTGCATCCTCATTGGTTCTTATGAGTCATTATCTGGTGTTCCCTGATTTGTCACTCCCCTATCATGTGACCCTTTTCTGGAAGAAATGAAACATCAGCATGTACATATCTATGAGCCATAACTACCAGCCTTTAATTCAACATGGATAACGAATTACAGACATTGCTGTTCATGTTAGCAGCTGTTATGCAGTTCAATTCTGCGTTTTATGGTGCTACTACTAGCTACATGTGCAGGAGCCGAACACAGAACATCAGCATGCGCATGCCCAGTGTACGTGGGTGGTCATGTGATGTGTATTTTCAGGTCTGTTAGTCTGGGGAGATTATTTCTGATACGATGCTAAAATGCTTGTCTGGACAGAGGCACTGCTAGGTAATACTCTGGAACAGACCTTTGAGACTCTGCCACCGCTGCTATACACAGAGGTGATGTTAGTGAGTTTATTTAAATCAGTGTGGCTTCAGTAGGGTTTCAGTTTGGCTTTTCCCGTGTGAAAACAGAGATGGCGAAGAGAGAGAAGGTATGATCACAGATGCAAATCCACAGTTGCTCCTGAACATTCTTCCATGCTGCTGCCTCGAAGCGAGGCCACGACTCCGGCCTGCCTCCTTTGTCCCTGGGAGAGAGGGGACATTCCTCAAGGCCCTCTGGCTTTTGTGCTTCGATGAAAGGCAATTCATTGGATGTTTCTCTCTTTCCTCGTAGGCTGATTACAATCATACAATCAAGCCCCTGCCTCAACCATTTTCTACCCACAGTTCGTAGGGGCTCAAACTCTGATTAAAAATGTTTTTAATATCTGGGCCATGGGGTTGCACAAAAACATCTGACGTAAGTGAAACCAGTGTTAGTTTTTATAGGTACCCTTTGTACCCTGACAGTTTAATTTTTCACTTCTGAATATTGAATTACTTGACCTGTACTGACCATTACCCAGAACGTGCTTTGGACTTATGTCAAAGTATGCTTTTACTCAATAGTAGCGTTGTGTCCACTATCTGTTTAAAGCTCTTGATATGCTGGTCATGGGAACAGGAAGGCCTGAGGTTTTGTTCTGTGTGGTGGAGCTCGTAGCAGTTGTGAAATACTTTGTACGAACATGTCACACTGAATTATAACACCATGGTACTGCCACAAAACTTCAGCCAGGCTGAGATGTTGAAAGGCCAATATTGTCAACTGATACTGCATATCACAGGTACTGGAATACTATATTTTTAAACTTTATGATCTCAAGGTTAAGAATGTATATTCCTATTAGGTTTAGGTACCTTAAAAGTGCTTGAATTTTACTCTTACAAAGCTTCACAAACCCTCTATTTAAAATCACAAGTAAAAAAAGGCAAAAAGAGTGAAAAAGAGGAAGAAAAGAATAAAAAACAAACATGTTAAGTGCCCATTAGAATGAAAGGGTTAGGAATTAGTGCAGCCACTTGGCACCAACACAATCATACAGGGAAGCAGCTTAGAGTGTTTCCATTGACTGCATCCTCTAATTAACTCCCTAATGCCACTTACCTTACCAGGTTTACAAGTACTTATATTGACTGAAGCCTCTAAGAAACTCTGCAACAGCATTTTTCTTTGCCGTGTACAGGTCTAGCCCTCGTCTAGCTCGTACAGACCACGGTGTCACGCAGCTTCATGATGTCCTGTGTTTTGAGTGAAGGCTGCAGCTCTTGCTTTTCCCCCTAGAAAAACTTTGCAGGTGCCACAGTCTTCATTGACCATTTCCCTTACACGTTTAATGCTGTGACTTTGTGCCTGTTTGTGAATATTATTCAAGGACAATCTGGGAAAACCTTAAAGTGTGACCATGGAAGTTCATTGTTCATTGCAGGGCTGACTGTCCCCCAAACGCTGTCTTTTCAAAAAGAATAAGTTACTCTTTTCATTGTCATTGCAGCTTTGGGTCTGGACACCATAAGGCACATATGCACAAGGTGAGGGACCAAACTGAGACTTAAGGTCCATAAAGACCTTTATGGAATTACATTCTGTTTTGCCAGGATCGCATGGATCCGGGCCAGGGAGAGGAGTTAGTCGGCCAGAGCCTAGTGGCCGGGCCTGTGTCTGTCCACTGATTCAGGAGGTCACTAGACAGGTACAGACTTGACCTGCTGGCGAACAGGTACAGTGGGTCAGTCTGCTGATCAGACGACGAGAGGACTGCAGCTTCTGATGCACTGAAGCAGAAACTCTGTAGCTGTTGTTTAACCCTCCAAAGCTGAGGGCATGGCCTCTGTTGTGACAGCTTGGCTCCAAATGGCTGAGTCTGCACGCTGTAAAACAGTCACACTTGGCTTTCCGTACATAAAAGTTTATCCGTCTGCCAGGGTGACATTAAAGGAGAAAGGTGCTGAAGGAAACTGTGACTGTTTTCCCTATTCAGCGCAATAAACATTTAGTCTTTTACAGGCACAGGCTGCCCAGCAGTTATTCAGTATGAGCCGAGTCAGCGTCAGTCAGGAGTCTGTGACAGAAGTGGAGGTCAAAGAGCTTTGCTGATTTACAGTAGGGCAAAATCCTGGCCTGGAAATCACTGAAAACCTGATAAACCTGTATCTGTCTTAATCAAACGTCTTCTTCAATGAGATCAATTACAAAATTCCCAGCTCTGACTTCTCACTGTGTTATTTTAAGATAATTTTTGTGACTAATTTCCATTGATGTCAAGCTTCATCTGATGTGATATGATGTCTTTGTCACCTGAGTTTTGTCACTTATGGCTTTCCGTTTGAACAAGGAGGCAAGATGTGGCTCCGAAATAGATTTTGTCATGTGTTTTGTTGAATAAGAGCTATTTCTGTCGTCAGTTGTTTTTCCACTCACACAGCTGTAATGTCAGCTTCAGCAGCTTGTTTGAAGACTGCCACAGTCACTTTGGTGTTTAGTAGACGGGGAACTGCTGCTTGCTTACATTGTTTCTTGCCTTTTTCTCAATTTAAAGCACGTTAGATCATGAATTTATAAGGACAAGTGATATAGATTTCTTAATATCATATAGTCATTATCCTGTTTCGATGTCAATGTGTCTGATTGACATGTTTAGCATGTTTATCAAATGCAGTGATCCTTGGGTTTTGTAAAGTTTCAAAAGAGAAGTTTTGTTCTCTTTATGTCCATGGCTTTCCATCAATGTTTGGTCTGTACCAGAAAGAGTTTTTGATTTTGATGTTTTGCAACCAGCTTGTGAACTGTATGTTGGTGCGTAGCCTGTGCTGGAGTTCTCTACAGTAACACCTGACAAAATTGTATCTAAACAAAATATTAAAGCAAAATGATGATGTCTGAACAGGCCAGATCCTCCATGCTAAAGCCTAGCTGTTTCCCCTCCCCTTACATTTATGCATACTTTTTGAAAGTAGCTTGTAATTTTTAATCAAACATTAAGAGCTCTCCATCCTCCTTGTGTTCAGCTAAAGTGGCCATTTTGAGTCTTTTTAGATGTCTTTAGATGTAAAATTAATTGACCATGTCTCAGTAAGTTTCAGTATTTGAAACTACACTCAGCCTGTTTGCTGCCGCCTGTCTGCTCTGCTCTATCACGCAGTGACTCCACAGCCTACCTGTGTCAATATTGACTGTTCTCAGATTCTTGGAGACCTGCCAACAGCACTTGTCCAGTTAGATCCAAGGCCTAATAGTTAAATAGTGGCAGTTTGTAATGATGTAAATGCAGACTTGTCCTGACTCTGTCTCCTTTCATTAATGTGCAGAGGTGACATTAGTGAGGTCACTCACCTAATTAATGCCAGGAAAGTGCCCTAATCAGTGTCTGGGTGAATTAGCGGCTGCGTGGAGAGTCAGTTTAGGTTAGTGTTACAGCTTTGGTTTCTCGGCCTGTGTTGGCTGGGTGGTCTGTGGGCAGATGGTGAGATTGTAGTCCTTTCCTCGTCCCGCTGAGAGGCGGCGAGGATCAGGAGGAGCCCCATCCAGAGCTTGTCCACACTCATTAGGCAGCCGGGCCACAAAGACACCCTCGTCCTGTACATGTGTCTGTGTCATTTGGCACGTGTGTCTGTGCGTGTGTGCGTGCATGCCTGTGTGCTCATTTTGCCTTGTTGAACCATCGAGCCCTCCGCCCCCTCTGTGTCACCTCATAGAGAGCACCACTAAGACAGTAAGAACCACATGTTAGTGTATATTTATTCACCACATGGAACGCACGAGCTAGTTAGGCTAATGATTCTGCCGTATGTCCACTATGGCTTTTAGTCCCATGAAAATGTAGGCCAGTCAGTCACAAGCCAAACTGTTGTTACTGTTTCCATTAGTTTGTAAGTGGTGTAATCATGTCGTCATCTCCGCCCCGCCTGGCTTCATCAAAGCGCTGATGCTCCCACTCCTCTTCCAAACAGCATGTAATGTTCAAAGAAATGCTCGCTTGTCGGGTGTGGATCTTTTTTCCTTAAGCTTGTTTTCTTTTGCGTGAACAAGCAAGTCTCCTGCAGCCAATGGGCTAAAGAGCTGTGAATGCTCGTTAATCTGGCCTGTCATGGTTAAAAGTCTCCTGTGAGTTTGTTTCTCCCCCAGGTCATTAGAGAGGTTAAAGGCACAGCTCATTAGCAGGCAGCTCCATATCTGTCCCCTTTGAACTTCCTGGAATGTTTGATCCCTGCAGGCGGTGTGCAGGGATTGGCGCAGTACTGCTGGGAGTGTCCCATCTGGCCCCAGGAAGTCAACGTACCTCTGAACCAAAAGCTATCGTTAGTGCAAACCGCATGATCTTTGCCCTCAGCATGTCTCTCTGTTGACAGGATTTGCATAGTGAGTCTGTGCCTAAGACAATGGTGGTGACTAACAGTGCATTCATACACACATTATGTACTTATGAACAATCACTTTCCCGTCCAGTGCTACATGAATGCAGTATTAATTTTGACACCTGAAGTATTGGTTTTAGTCTTTGTGATGGGAACCTTTTTTAGTTTTAGGTGAATGATGGACAGTGCAGCAGTGTTTGCATATGAAAACTTCCATCACCTTCTCTTCGATGAGAATGAGTGAGGACAGGCTATACTCAGAGGGCATATGCTCTCAAAAAAGCTCCTTGTGAGCAGATTTCTCAAAGTAAGAAAGGTTACGTGTTTCAGAAGAAGCCCAGTATATCAGAAAAATCTTTTTCTTCCTCTGCCAACTAATCAAGATTAGGGAGAAGCTGGCTTTCATGCCATGTGGTTGTTTGCCCAAACAAGCGCAATGTGGTGAAGTTAGTTATATTAATATAGTGAATACATCTTCTTCTTGGAGCACGTTAAGCAGTGGCATCAGATTCAGCAAAGCGAAAGGTTATTCAGACAGATTCACAGCCAGGGAACAAATGACATTCCTCGGAAATATTTTTATGTGTGGAAAATGCTCCATCATTGTTGATGCGTTTGGTCTGACTGCTCCTCATCTCTCCTCCTCTCTTTGCTCCTCTGTGTCTTTCAGTCACAGCGCTGCTGAGGAAGCTGAAGCAACAGTCCAGGGAGAGCGTGGAGGACAAGAGGCCTAAGCTGCTGAAAGCACTGAAAGAAGTAAGCAGGTTTCTGCTCTGCTCCTGATGTCTTGATGCAGTTTCTCATCTTCCCACTTCTCATTCTCTATACTAACCCTTAAAACTAGGTCTGAACCTTCAAACAGCCCTTTAAAGTTGTGAGGACACCCCAAAATGTGCACACTTTCCAAAACCACCCACTGTAAACGTGTAACTGCTTACAGACCTGCTGTTCAGAGCCACAATTATCCTTCAGGGTTTAACTGCGGCTCTCTGCTCGACATGATGTCACACATACACACACACTGTAAACATTTAGTCATGTGCAGACTGATGTATATGCATTTCAGAGCAACTAAACAAGGAGCCTCTCTGTACTGTTGTGGCTGCCTAACATGGAGTTATGAGGGGCCAAACTTGTAGGTGTAATCATCTGGCGATTCTAGCTTCAAGGTCAGCTGTGCAGCAACGCCGCCCCCGCAGGAGAGTCCGGGAGCAAGTAAGCAGATGGGCTAATACAAGACCAAAAGAGGCCAACTATTGAAAACCCTGTGTGTTTTTAGCCCAATTTAAAGAGGTCACTGTAGAACAGATTGTTTTTAGTGGAGTTCCAGCGGCAGATTTTGACGCCCGTACAAGTAGCTTGACACTCAGCCCAGCCCGTGTTTGACATGACAGGATGTGATCCTTTCCTGGATGATGAGGCAGGGATGCCAGACATGAGAGTTTTCTGCGTCATCGTCTCTCAGAGATTATATAGCTTTGGGAAATGATGATCTCCTGCCAGCCTGACATCATCACTGGATGCTAGATTGAGACCACCAGCAGTGACGAGATCAGTTCACCCCTCACAGGATAATTAGGCTTTATTGAGTTGTGTCGGTCAGGCGTGATATGTTAGGGATGGACATAAAGGCTCATGTTTACTCTGGTCAATGTAAACTGAAAGGTTTTTTTTTCTTTTTTCACTGTTTTTGTTGCATGCACACAAATTATAGCATTTGTTTTTCATCATAAATAGCCCTGTGTTTCCACCTTTTCTCTCTCATAGTTTTACTTGTGATTGAAATGTCTTTGTTGTCTTTTGCAGCTCGGAGACTTTTACTTGGAGCTTCACTGGGACTTCCAAAGCTGGGGTGAGTAAAGCAGGACCTGCTGCTGTCTTCCAGTAGTGAGGTTGACAGAAAACCTCATTGTTTCATAGACATTATACACTCTGGATATGAACCAAGTGTCCTAAGTAAGGAAAATGTGTTAAAGAGTCAGCTTCGTGACTGTTTATCTGTGCCATAAGGGACTTTGTTGGAGTGGCTACAGCCTGAAAATGACTCCTCCTGCTGGACATGAACTGTCAACATCTCTCTCTAGATGTCTGTTTAGTATTTGTTCTCCAGTTGCTCTGAATTTACACATATTTTCATCTCGTAAACTGCTGCACAATACAGGCGAAATATACTGTGTGACAGTAGACTAGATGTGTCTACCGGTGTGGCAGCATTTGCTGAGTCTGCACAAGTCTGGCCCCAGAGTGTGAGCCAGGACTGCATTCTGTTTACTCGCTGTATCTTTGTGAATTATTGACAAGGTGGCCATGATTATGTAATGGATGCATGGTGGTAATTAAGTGTAAACTGGTTGCATAACAGTGCATTTACAAATGGAGACTGTGTACAATTAAATGCATTGATGTGTTAATAGTCATCTAAAAAATGTATTTGTAGGTTAGAGAGCTGAGGATTTTTGCGCATAGAGAAGAATCTGGTTTAAACCAACACAGTCTCCTGGATCTGAGGCCGTCAGACGGATTTCTGGCTTTGTGCCCTTCAGGCCTGTTAAGTCTACATGTGGCGCTCTGCTGGGTTGGAGGAGCCACTTGATTTTCTAACAGCTTTTTCTTCAGCGCAGTCCTTCACAGAGCTGTTGGACAGTTGAAAATATCTCAAGTTTTGTGCAACAATAGAACAGCAAGGGCAGTTTCTCACTTCCAGTCACTAAAGCTGGCGAGGACTGTGCGTTATTAAATATTAAGCTACAGAGCTACACGTTATGTGGCCTTCTGGTATACAGAGCTATATGTTTCTGAGGCTTTGAAGAGGATGGTGCTTTTCATTATTGAGTGAGCTTTTCTAAATTTAGACGTTGCTTCATAGATCCTTACTGTATCTTTTCATGTTGCAGTGCCTTTGCTCTCCAGAATCCTGCCTTCAGACGCGTGTAAGATCTACAAGCAGGGCCTCAACATCAGGCAAGTCCTGTCACCAAATGTGATGCATTTAAATAAAATGTGTGACGCAGCCTTGTGGAAACCACGTCAAACGAAACTGCTGTTCCTCCGGAAGACCTTTATTTCTCGAGGCACTTAGTTACTCACTAATTTACCTGTCATCTTGTGCGGCACACAACCTCTCCTGTGTCTCCTCTCTCTCTACCTCTCATTTTCTCCTCTCAGCCTAGTTTGGTTAACTAGAGTGTGAAATCAGTGACTGGCAGTATGAGGAAGCAGAACGACGGCGCCTCTGTGTGCAGATCTTTTTCTTCTGTGTTTCAATTTGAACCAGAGCTTCACAGAAGGAGAGTAACAGCAGTGTGTCGTGCGCTGCCTTCAGCTCCCTTGCAAAAGGCATTGGGAGAAATCCGTCGCACTGTTGACGCATGCTGACATGTCACAACAGTGAATCGACAGCGGGAAAGCACGTTGCTATGTTTCATGGCCTTGCGGGCAAAAAGCAGGGAGTGCGCAACAACCTTGAGGTTCAGCCCTCAGAGCTCGGGCATATGCACACGCATCAGCACACAGAGTTTTGTTTCAGGGTTATATGTCAGACACACCAGCCTCTATCCAGCACGTACACAGATGCTTCTATATTAGGGCATCGTAACATATCAACCAAACCAAAGCAATCTGAAGAATGAACTCAGTAAAAGAGTGTGTTTGTGTCTCTGTGTGCTGTTCCTGTATAAGATATCCTTGATGCGGAGCTTGTCATTATTCTGTGAAACTGCTCCTGGCTGCCTCATTTGGTATTCAAAATGCCCTCTTATTATCCTGGAGTTGCAGGCAGGGAAAGAGGGGGAGAGACCGAGAGGGTAAAAGAAAAAACTGTCACGGCAGGTTCATTTACATTCTGGTGCTACAGTGTGTCAGGCCCGTCATACTTACCCACAGCACCTACCGCTTTGTGCCTGCTCTTCACAAGCACATCAGTTGCTCTCTTTGCTGTCATGCCTCATTCTAGGACTTCCCATTTTGACGAAGTGAAAAAGAAGAAAAGATTCTTGAAATGTGCTGTTGGTCTCCCATGGCAATGATTACCATACACATTGTCTTTAAACTTTCAGAGCAAAGGTGTGACATCCATCACAGTTTTTTTTTCTTGCTTACAGTCTGGACAGGGTGTTTGCTGTGTCGTGCATGTGGCCAAAGTTAACCTCAGTTCAGCTCTTCTGCTGTCATCCTCTGTATCCTTCTCCTTGTTTGATATGTCTTTTCTTTTTGTCTGTCTAAAGTCCCCACACTGAACCTCATCTCTGCGTTTGCATGTGCGTGTGTGTAGATTGGACACTACCCTGATAGACTTCACAGACATGAAGTGTCAGCGCGGCGACCTCAGTTTCATCTTCAATGGCAATGCCATCCCCTCTGAGTCTTTCGTCGTGCTGGACAATGAACAGAAGGTCTATCAGCGGATACACCACGAGGTGTGTGAGACGCACACACTCACACAAGACTGAGACTGCAGCTTCACCTGCGCCCCCTGAAGATGACAGTGTTTACTACAACACCCATTTAGGGTCGCAACTGACAGTTCATCATGAATTCACCTGCTTAGTATTTTTATGATTTGTTTGTTTTGTACAAAATGACAGAAAGTAGAGAAAAACTGCCTTCATATCAAATTTTAGACAAAGAAAGGCAGCGAATACTCACGTTTGAGAAGCTGCAACAGGCAAATGTTTATATTTGCTTTAAGTAAGACTCAAAGGATTCACTGATTATCAACCAATAGCTGCAGAGTAATTATCTGTAAATGGATTCATTGTTTAATTGATTAAACTTTACCACATACACACAACTGAACGTTTGGTTGAAAAGAACAAAATGCTGTGAGTTATGATCTTCTCACAGCTTCATCAGAAATGAGGCTGAAACACGTTTTGGTTGTGAATTAATTATTTATTACGTGCAAGCTGAAATGTTGTTTAAACTAGACACATCTGTAGCTTCGTAACACTGTCCTGTATGTCCAGGAGTCAGAGATGGAGACGGAGGAGGAAGTGGACATTCTGATGAGCAGCGACGTCTACTCGGCCACGCTCTCCACCAAATCCATCACCTTCTCCAGGGCGCAGACCGGCTGGCTGTTCAGAGAGGACAAGACGGTTGGTGTTGCAGTAGGAGTTTTGTTTTAGTTGTTGTCATCGCGACATTATTTCTCCCATCAGCACAGCTCACGGGGTTTCACCTGGCCGTGGAATTTGTCAGTGTCTTGACCCAGACAGAGAGTTGGGAATTAGATAAATTCTGAGGGGAAGGCAGGAAATTGATGCAAACAATGCAGGAGGAGGAGTTGGTGCACAGATGTAGAATATCAGAATGTACTTTGTGTGTAGCATAAGAGCTTTTTCTTTATATGATGGCTTCAGCTGGTCAAAAGGAGTCCAGACTGCTGACCCCTTTACAGTTTGTCTGACCTGAAAAACAGCATGGACTAAAGACTGAAAGTATATTTTAGGGTCTGGATGTGCTCTCTAATGGAAAAACACAGAAAGAGAAAGATATGGATCCTTGTTCTCCAGTTTTTTTTACTTTTATCTCACTGAAGCAACACTGCTGGTAAAGTAAAGCATTGCAGATAAATAAGCTGTAGTCTCACAGACCTACACTGAACTAAACCCTTGTTTTTGCTCCTTTTAACCATTTTCTTTCCATCTTTGTGGGAAAATAGATTTGATCCCTGTGTTGTTTCGCTCAGTCTCCTCGTTATCTCACCCTGTGAACAGTTTTTCTATTCATTGCTGTAGACTCCGCTTTCCTGATCATATTTCCTGTGCTGCATCTCCCACACCAGGCAGGAAAGATGAATAAATCAGAGGAGCCTCAGTAATAACCCCAGGAAGGAAGCACAAGTGATAGGCTCCCATTTAAAAACAAGAGGCAGGCTGTCTGTTTGTCTTTTTGACAAGTGTTTAAAAAAGGAAATTGGTGACTCAGCTGAGGGGGGGGCTCTTATCTCTGTCTTCTACCTCCAGGAGCGCGTGGGAAACTTTCTGGCTGATTTCTACTCTGTGAACGGCCTGGTGCTCGAGTCCAGGAAGAGACGGGAGCATCTGAGCGAGGAGGACATCTTGAGGAACAAAGCCATCATGGAGAGCCTGAGCAAAGGAGGGAACCTCATCGAGCAGAACTTCGAGGTGAGTCAGGCATCGAATGTGGCTGATTGTCACTTCAGGAAGGCTGTTCCTCTCCTCTTCATCCTCACCCATGATGTGATAATTGCAGTTATGTAGCCCCTGTGGAACGTCACATCAATATCATAGATTGGTGCTAGTAGTGCGGCTGTGTCATCAGACAGTTTGGACCAGAATGCTGCAGGAACTGTGGAACCAGAGGAAGTTAACATGTTTTAAACATTAACTCACAGAGGGAACATTAACACGCTGGGATTCTGTTGGTCTTTGTATTAACTGTTGCATGTGTCTGGTTTGCCATGATACTTCATAAGTAACAGAAAGTGAGACGTGCAGAGGAGGACAAGGAGACTGTCGATGATCTGCTGAGTGTTTCTGTCTGTTGAGATACAAGTTCCACAGCGTTGATGTAGTTATTCAGTGATTTAGTTATAGAGTAAATCTTCTATCAGGCCATTCACTGGGACCGATTGTCACAGACGTCCTGGGTCTTTGTCTTCAAACAGAGACATGTTTTTCTCACTGTAACACACAGAAGAAAGGAGGGCTAATTGAGCGCAGCTGTACACATTTAACGTTCCTTTGTGACTCACTGCCAGGAACATTTCAGCTAAAATGAGAACCAGTTGGAGCACTGCTCTGTCCATAAACATCCTGTTTACTTACACCTGCAGCGTAACCGCCAGTCCAGTCCCGAAACTGTCCTGTCCCGCTGGAACCTTGGGGTAGGACACGAGTCTCAAACAAAATAAACCTCACAGTCACTGCTGTATCTGTACACAGATAGATCCTGTAGAAGCAGCATGGACTTCCTGCCAGACTCTGTCCGTCGACTTCGCATGCTTTATTGGAAAATTCCTCTGTGACTCCCCGCTGTTGTTTGATTTGTTTCATGACATGAAAACAGAATGAAAAGCTGCCCCCATCACTGTTGTTTGTGACATACGTCCTCCCCTCCACCGTCCATGATGCATGCATTTGAGTCCCAGCACCGCCACCTAGTGGTGGAAGCTACAAAGCTGCACCTTGTTCACAGAGACGACTCTCCGGCCGTCATCCCTTCACTACAGTATGTTCCAGAGTTTGCTTAACAAGCCCTTGTCTAAACACCGAGCATAAAGCCAGTCACACAGTGAAGACAATGCCCCTCAACACTCAATGGATGCCTTTTAACTGCTCGCTCGTGTTTGTGGACTCCCCCTTCTGTTCTGTGCTGGTCTTTGTCTCATTGCGGTGTCCTCTGTGTGTCCATCTGTTTGCACTGATTGGCCCACATGGCTCAAAGAGAAAAGGCTGTGCTTCGAGTGGGCGTCGACGTGGAAATACTTTCTTTGGAAAATGAGACATGGAAGTGGGCGAGAGTGAAAATAAGCAGCTGCTGTGACGTAGCTGTGTTTACCATGGGAGGGAGAGCGGTTCAGCCCCGCGTCTGTGGACACGGGGAACCCTGGGGGGGGCTTCCAAACAGGGCTGGACACTATTGATCACGGCTAAAACCCCTGGTGCCATGGAACGATGGAGGGGCAGGACCGGCATACCAGCAGATCAGGGCCGGCTGTGTGTACTCTGTCCTCATCACAACACTGCAGAGCGGATACACACAGTGTGAGAGAGCGAGCGCCTAATGAGGCCGCAGCCCACAGCGAAAACACCCAAACATCTCTGTGATGGCTGCAGTGTCAGTGGGAATGAAGGGAAGCACAGTCGCCGTCTGCGACCACAAACAGCCAAGTCTTGGCACAATCAGGGGTCTCATCATCCACAATGTTTCTGCTCATTATTCTGCCCCAGTTGCATTATTTAATCACAGCTTATCAAAGAGAGGTCAGCTGATCTATATCCTTTTTTTTTTTAATTTTTAACCCAAGTGCCTGTAAGAACAGCAAGTTTGTGTCAGGAGAAAGTCGATTTTAGGAGAAACAGGCTGGAACGTATCCCAGTTCTAATTCGGGGTTAGCAGGAACAGACTGTCCCATCTTAAAATAAACTCTTACAGTTTACTCCAGACGGCCGAGTCGAGATCATTTTCCTCACAAAAATCAGATTATTGGACACGAGGGGGGAACTCCTTTTTCCAAAACACTCACTTTTCTTTAATGCTGCCACACTGGATGATAAAGGGGATCAGAAAAGCTGATTCTGGTATTAGTCTGACCCCGTCAGCACAACAGGTGAATCTAAAGGAGGTTTATAGACATACGTACATATGTCCATGATGAGATGATGGTGTTTGACGCTGATTCTGCTCATTATTAGATTATGAGTGTTTTTGTGTGTTTGTTAGAGCAGCAGCTGGCTGTTTTTATTGTTGTGTTTGTCCCCTGAGCCCTTCACTCCAAGTCTTTGCTGTAGCAGCTCTCTGAGCGAACTCTGTGAAATAGTCCTTCTCTCTGCACATGTGTACTAGTACACTGAATTACAGTAATCCAGTTATGATGCTTGTGTGAGGCTCAGGAGGCCCAATGGGTTTCTGTAGCTTTAGTGATGCACCAGTGCCCTCTAGTGGCGTTTGCTGCGTCATTGCTCTGAATAACAAAAAAAGGCAAAGTAAACATAATGGAGCACAGAGAAAACTGTTGAATGATTGAGACACTAAAGGTTTCCTGCTCACCTGTGATCAGAAGCTTCGTGTTAAATGATTGAGGTATCGTTTGGTTTGGTCTGCCGTCAGTGACACTTTGTCTTTCTGTGGTGCTGTCTGTGTGACCCTGCGGTAGTTTGGTCTGAGGTCTAACCTGTTTGTCTCCTCTCTCTGCTCATCAGCCGGCAAGGAGGCAATCTCTAACCCCCCCTTCACCCAACACCATCTCCTGGGAAGAATACATCACTGCTGAAAACGGAAAGTAGGTGTCTAAACACAGGATGGCTGCATTTTTAGACTTCTGCTGAGAAAGCATGATCGTTACGGGGACGTAATGTTCCTGTAATTCAATGACACATCGTATTTATGAGTGAAGGGACGAAGTTAGCTTCCCCCTCTAACAGAAGGCAGATTCAGTTCCCACACAGCGTAGACTACAGTGTCCTCTCACACACACACACACGTCACATTCAATATCACAATGTTTATATTTTCCATAAACCCTTTAGTGTCACAAAATGTTTAATTGTACTTCTCAAGGCCAGTTGTTTCCTCTGTGTTCAATAACTGTTTAGAAGAAGGAACATGAGCGACAGAAAGCAGGACATAAGTATATGCTTCGTTTTTCTTCCTCCCCCTCAGAGCACCTCATCTAGGTAGAGAGCTGGTCTGCAAAGAGAGCAAGAAAAACTTCAAAGCCACGATAGCCATGAGTCAAGACTTCCCTCTGGGCATCGAATCGTGAGTCTCCTCTTTAAGTTGGCAAACGTCCGTCCTGCTCTCTTCTCCTAGCATGTGGCAGGTGGTCAAAAGTCAGTGTGGAACCATTTGTTGCTGTTGTTTTCCTCCAGGTTACTGAATGTTCTGGAAGTGATCGCACCCTTCAAGCACTTTAATAAACTCAGGGAGTTTGTTCAGATGAAGCTCCCCCCAGGCTTTCCTGTCAAACTCGGTAAGCAGACGTCATTCACTGTGACAGACAGACAGACAGACAGACAGACAGACAGACAGACAGACAGACAGACAGACAGACAGACAGACAGACGATGTGTTAGTCGAAAAGGATTTTTCATTTGATGTTTTCTCTCCTCCTCATTTCAAAATTGGAAAGAGATCTTCCTCCGACAGGTGTAGAGCTTGAAAGCCCGCCTTTTCCAAAGATGCCATTTCTAATTCTGCCCTTTTCCCCGCAGACATCCCCGTCTTTCCAACGATCACAGCCACCGTGACGTTTCAGGAGTTTCGCTACGATGAGTTTGATCAGTCCATTTTTACCATTCCCAACGAATATAAGGAAGACCCCAGCCGCTTCCCTGACCTTTAACCTCTCAAGGAAGGCAGGAAACGAACGTGCCACACGGCCACGTTATGCTACAAAACATACTTTTTGAATTACAAAAGGAAAAAAAGCAGCAAGCATTTCTTGATAGCTTGTGGATTCCATCGTCCAGCCCAACCCCGAAGACAGATGGCGACGAGGCGACGAGAGTTTGACATGACAGGACAAAAATGGTGCATTAACAAAGTGTTTTGAAGCATAGCGTCGCAGGCTGTCGCTCTCAGCCGAGGCAGGACATGGAGCTGAGAGTCATCAGTGAAAGGACACTGAGGTTCAAACGAGTGACAGCAGAGCAGGTGAGTTTCTGTCCTGAATAAGCAGAAGACAGACGGGCAGTTCAGTGGATGCTGTGTATTTAAGTATGTAAGTAATGTTTATAAAGGGAATGTTTTTAACTGACTCGTAGTAAAGCACTGATATGACTGTGTGACACAACGGGGAGGAAATCCACCAAAAATGACTTTTTAGGTTCTTTTTCCTGCTCAAGTAGACTTTTCTAAATTCAGTTTGCATTTTGTGACGTTAGCTTTGAGTCAGTGACACACAAAACTGTACATAATCTAATGCACAGCTGTTAGACAGATGTGTCTGGGAATAAAATCAGTTTTTTTTACACTTAGAAACCTTCTCAAAGATGTACTAAACACTGATGATATGTCATTCGACTTTCAGTTTTGGGAAATGTCAAGTGAAGCAGCTTCTTTGTAGGTTAAAAACCTAAAAATCAGTTTTTGCAGGATTCCACTTTAACTGCACATTATAAAAGTGTGTGTGAGTGTGAGTGCGTGCATGTGCGTGTGTGTGTGTAACATTGATTTTCATGGGCATGGAGTAGCATCACTGAGCTTTTGGGCACTATTTAGATCCACTACAGTCACTCTACATTTTGTGACACTCGACCTTTAAACCTGCTTTTGAAATATTATCGTTTCAACGAGGCGACGCGAGTACTGCTGCAGCGTTTATGGTACCACAAGGTTTCTTCTTGGTTTAAGTGGCAGCGAGAGTAAATTATGACGTCCGAGCTTTTTGTGTCTTACTGCCTCTGTAAACCACGAAACAAACGACATACTAGTACATATTAGGAAACGAATGGTGACAACATGTCAGTTTTACAAATAAGAAGAACCAGGCTTTTCCTCTCAGTCTGTAAATACAGGTTTGTCTTCTATGTTCTGTTTTCTTTTTCCTTGTGCTGATGAGCTTAAGATGTTCTCTGCAAGAAGAGTTGTGGAATTTTTTTCTATGTAGTGTTACAAGTTAATTCAAGGGGTTTATTGGTTTGTAACATGGTGGCAGTTGCTATTTTTGTACATACTTGTTAATGTTTTAAAGGACAAAAAAAAGAATCTATTATCTCTCTTTATTTCCCTTCTTTGTGAACCTCCTCCAGACGTGTGGAACAATCAGTCACTTCCACAGTGTGTCAAGCACAAAGCACCAGGGTTCCCCACAGAATGGGTTCTGTAGAGGTGGAGGTGCTGCTGACTGGAGGCTGGTGAACTTGTCAGGAGCCTTTTTAAAGCTGCTGCTGTGGTTCATGAGCTTTGAATCGTACTGATACAAGCAGGTGTGCTCATGTTTGTTAAGTTGCTCCTGGAGTTTGAAATGAAGGTGTGCTGCAGATGTGGTGGTTCAAAGTGTCATTAGAACAATTAGCTTATTAACATCCACATTCTTTCAGTATAACCAAATATTTTTCATCACATTCCTCCGTACGGGCACATGCAGCCAACCTTACTGACGCTGTGCCTCCTCACCTACATGACGCTCCTTCTCGTCTTCAGCTGCTTGAATTTTACATGTTTTATGTAGGAATTTCATTCTATGTCTGTACAGCAAAAACTGTTGTATAAGTCTACGACACTATTTTCATATAAAATGTACTAAAATAAAAATTCCACATATCTAAGAGTTTTGACTCGTGTTTTTTTCAGGCCATAGTTTACAATAACTGATGGAAGTTTGACATTTTGAGAAATATGCTCACTTGCTTCCTGCCAAAGAGATTAAATATGTCTGATAAATACGAAGCTGCAGTGAGCTGGCTTTGAGTGCAGAGTCCAGGAAGAAGGAACAGAAGCCATTAACCACATTTCTGATAATGGTGAACTTTGAACGTTGAACAGTTTGACCCAATTTTATTAGTTTCCTTTGGAAAACCTATTGCAGACAAAGCATTTAATTGCAACAACACATTTCAATCTACAGTGTACAATTACAAAGGGGTGTAAATAGGAAGATCAGCTGAAACACGACCGAGTGCTTTACAATTGAAGCAAAAACGGTTCCACAACTGAAAGGTCAACATGAAGTTGGTGGCAGGTGGTGAGTGAACGGCTTGAATGAGGAAAGGACTCGACCCCGACCAGTAAAATATTTACAAAGACAACATTTCAGTGGAAAAATGCTGCGTATTCTACTGTCAGGAAGACAAAGTTTAAACACAAAAGGCAACAAAAAGAAAAATCAACAGGATCTTAAAAAAAGTACAGCAATGGCAATTTAAAACCAAGTCTCACATTATTCATAGTTTAGTCCTCGTTTTGTCTTTACAAACTTTCCTTCTACGCTCTCCTCCCCAATGCTTCTACAGTTAAGACAACAAATTTTTTTTTTTACTCTGATCAGGCACAGACACGTTGTGGCCTATATTAAAAATATAAAAGGACAGTGGAAAGATAACATGGTCCGGTTCAGGATGCTCTCAGTCGCTCATCTCCATGTCTTCCTGATGGTGATCGTCTCCATTCAGCTTGGACTTTTTTGGAATTTGGCCTTCGGATCGCTCCATCTCCTCCTGGCCTTTAGGGGTAGAGGCGGAGTCAGAGTCGCTCCTCCTCTCGTCATCCTCCTCCTCTCCTTCTTTTTCACTGTCATAACCTTGCTCCTCTTCATCGTAATCCCGGGTCACCTGTTGAGACGTTTTAACCGAGTGTTAAAAAGGGGAGTTTAAGAGCGATCCAAGCTGTAGATTAGCTCTTCGTTCTCAGTGTTCAGATAAATCACATGCAATGCTCCAACTACTGACGTTCACTTAGACATTCTGCGCTCTGTACGCACCTTAACGTCTCCCTTCTCACTGTCGGACTTGCGGTCCCGATCTCGCTCCTTGTCTTTGCTCTTCTTCTTCTTGCTGGTGGAGCGTTCTCTTTCATCTCTGCTCCGGTCCCTGTCCTCCCTCCTGTCTCTGTCCCGCTCCTTCTCGCGCTCCTTGTCCTTCTTTTTCTCCTTCTTGTGACTGAAAAAGGCAAACCAAACCCATCAAATGTTGTGAGGTGTTGTCTTCCTAAATGTCACTAATCGCACGTAAAATGTGCATGATGACTCACCGTCTGGGCGATGGAGACCTGGATAACCTCCTCCTGGGGGACCGAGACGCACTGCGGCTTCGCCTGTGCCTCCTGGATTTAAAAAAAAAAAAAGGACACAGTTATTACTGCCATTTCCTGTTGTGAATACAGTAGAGCATCACATTCATGTGAAAAGCAGTGCACCTGTACTTCAGCATCACACTGTTCTCACTCACCGACTGATGCTTCGAGACCTCCTGGCGCTGCTGTAGCTCTTGGGGGGCGTCTTTGACCTTTTCTTAGACTTCTCCTCCTTCCTCCTGTCCCTGATCAAGACACAAGAAAGGTCAGAAACATTAGCAAAACTGGAATACTGACAGCTGTTGCCATCTTCAAAAGTCCAAAATTCAAAATAAAAATCATGATTAGAAACACTGCGGTCAACACACACGGGAGGCGAAAATTAGCCATTTTGGTACTCAGGACAATAATGGACATACTGACCTGGATCGACTGCGGCGGCTTCTGTCCCTGGAGTGGGACCTCCTCCTCCGTGGACTCTTGGACCTCCTCCTACTCCTTGAATGGGATCTCCGCCGAGACCTGCTCTTCGAACGCCTGCCAAGATTGAGAAAGGGCACATTTTAAAACCATAAATTATGCCAGAAATTAACTGCTGTTCATGTTCTGTATATCGACGCCACAGCCCATTCTTTTGTTCACGTCTTGTTTTGCTAGGCTAGAAACAGAACAGGTGTCTTCACCTGTGTCTTGAGCGAGACCTGGACCGTCTGCGCCGAGACCTTGAACGGGAGCGGGAATGTTTGCGCTTGTCGTCTTTCTTATCTGCAAAAACAACAGCACAAAGTTAGACATCTCCCAGCTTGAAGACACAAAGAAGGTCCTCCCAGACCTGGCCAAGAGTTTCTGCTCAGGGGGCAAGAACAAACGGAGAACTCACTTCCTGGTTCAATGGCTGCAGAAATGAGAGACTGGGCCTCTCGAACTCTCTTCATGGCCTCTTCGATCTCCTTGTTGGAGGCATCAGTCTTCAGGCCTGGATTCAAGTTCAGTCCAGCCGCTAATGGATTCAATCTGCAAGTGCCATCAATTATTTAGACTTTTCTCAGAATACATAAGCTCACTGGATTGCAAACCCTGGATGAAGAGTGTTTGGTTTCTTACTTGGGGTCCATGGACTGCATGAGCTTCAGGAAGTCTGCAGAAAGAGCCTGAAAAAGACAAGAGGAGGACATCACCATAAGAAAGCTATTTAGCTTTAACATGCTGCAACTATGATTACCACTGATCGAGTGCTCACCTGGGGGTTCATGTTAGGCCCCGGCATTCCCATGGCAGCCATTTGCTCCATGTTGGGAGCTCCAAGACCTCCGAACGGTGTCCCTCCCATCTGAAAGAAGACATTCATAAAGCTGATTTAACAGCACTTGATACCAATCAATTCATTTAGCATCAAGCTGAAGGCACCCAGCATCAATTATTGCACCCATTTACATCAGTGTTACTAAATACCCCACTATATGACAAACTGTGCTTTGACTCCAAAAAGCAATTTGAGGTTGTCTGAGTCAATTTCCATCTACATCTAGTTCCCATTTACCTTCTTCAGCTCATCATTACAGATCAAAGGCAACTCTAAAGCGGCCTTTTGATAACAAATACGGACAATTTTCAGACCTGCCTGGAACGTAGGAATCTTAAAAAATGCGGCATGACGTGGAAAGTTTCAGGAGAAATGAAGGTGTAAAAACAAAGCAGAAAGGAAAACTTGCAATAATCATGAAGAGAATGTAAGATTTTCCAAACATACTGTAGCCAGAGGATTGGGTGTTGGAAGAAGGCCTCCCCCGGGCATCATTCCTGCCACGGCATTGGCTGGAGCCAGCAGCGACATAGCTTTAGATTCATCAGGAATGACTCCTGGAGAAAACAACAACATTTCAGTCCATGCTCCAAGCAAGCATCGATAAACACTCAGACAAGACTTGCAGACAAGCCACCTCTGTCTAACTACTCTGCAGTAAAAAAAACAAAATAATGAAAAATCCACTTTTTGTCTTGTCTGTAAATCTTGATCCCTGACTTTGTTTTGAGAAAGTATGATTGTAGGATTAGCAGCTATGAGTTTAAAAGTCACAATACACACTGTGGTCAACACTGCCAAGATTTTATCACCTGTACTTGTTTTTTAAGTCATGAACCAAACGTAAGCAAGCACAGCCAGTTGTCCCGTGGGATGTGCTCTCAACTTTCATTAGATGTTTTATGAACAAGCGACTCGCGCCGGCTGCTTCGCTATAAAGCACACAAAAACATTGAGATACAGAAAACAAAGTTCATGATTTGGGTGTGGACACAAGGGTACATTTCAACATCACTTACCATTACCAATACAAAAACAGAAAAGGTGCAGTCATATTACCTTTTCTGGGCTTTTGTTGGTGGTTACTTTGAACAATCCCACCACAAAAAAAACTACAACAAAAACAAAACCTTACTTGGCAACCAGATAAAGTACTGCTAACAAGCTTCTGCACTGCGAGGCTTTAGCCAACAGCATGTCACTAAAAACATTTAACAATGCAAAGATAAACTGTGCTAAACAGTTAAGGGCTACTGTGAGCAAAAGATGTGATAAAATCATGAAAAATGTGCCCAAAGCTGAAGAAAAACCAAAAAGTAAAATCAAAGGGAAAATCTTATGGAGATGATCATCCATGGTTGTGCAATCTGAAAACAGGCTATTTTAATCTGACATTTTACATTTTAAAAGGGGAGAGAGAGAGGGGGAGAGAGAGAGAGACATACACACGCACACATGCGCGCGCGCACACACACACACACACACACAACAGAAAGGACACTTGAGAAACAGGATAAGGCTGCAGAAGACAAAACTGTTGGTGGCATTTTCAGCAGGGCCTGGTATATAGGGCTGGCTGAACCAGGAAAAAGAACTGTAAAACACAACAACAAAAGAAACACCACTGTTAAACGTGAGAGTCACTCAACTCTATCAGAGTCATGTGTGGAGAGGGTCAATAGAAAAAGCATTTTACCGCAACATCAAGCAGAAGCTTAAAGCTACTTTTATCTCGTGTGTTAGTGAAAATTTGGAAATACAGATGCACAGTGTAAAGCAATACAAAGCTTTGGCGAATGAAGCAAGTGGACGCCAAAGGCAGTCTGTGTGCTTATGATTAATAACCAAATCATGTGCAAATTAACTTCCACCACATCTGCTGAATGTAACTGTAGATGATGGCACACTCTTTCAAAATCTATTCTAGCATGCACAGCTGATTAGTTCATCTATCCTGCATGCTTTGTGCTTGGTGCAGGGATGTCCCGAACATTTCGGCCTGATGAGCCATTTAACATTAGGGTTTTACCAATACCAAGTCCTTGTCCACTACTTATATTTTCTTGACTGTAATACAGTTATGTGACGTATGCTTTGTTCAATCAGGCCAAGATTACATTTAATAAGGTGGTCCAGTTTGGATTTGGTGAACAGCACTGCATTAAAAAAAACAAAGCCAGGACCCCAGCACACCCATGCAGGCATTTCCACTCATGTGGCTGATTAGACCTCTCCCCAGGACTGCATGGACCTGTAAGACTGTGCTTGATTGACATCTCCTTCACTCTATTGCTAAGTAATGTTGCACTTGTGAGCCAGGCAACTTACACCTAGAGTTAGGTGACCTAAGCTAACTCCCACCACAGCACAGCCCCACACAACTTGGACCTTAATAGATCTAATCAGCCAGTAACTGAAAACACTTGTGTGTATGTGGAGGGTCTCTAATGACTTCCTTTCACATCAATAGACAAAGGAATTGCAGAGGGGATCTGCTGCAGTGGCAAATCATCTACATGTATGCAACTACTTGACAACTACAGATCTTTTAAAAGTGTACAACACCTGCAAAATGTCGCTGAGATAGAGGAGACACAAAGTGGCTTTCCTCGCTGATGCATGCTGTCACTGCAGATATCATGAAACTCATTGTTGATGTTTATCAGTTCGAAAACGACAGGACATTTTGACAGCTGGCGTACCCAGAGTGCAAAAGGTTAAAATATAAACAGAGGATCAGAACTGGTTCAAGGTTAAAGTCAACAATTAATTAAGAAAATGTGCCCTGATACCAGTTCAGCAGATCTGCTCGGGGCATCCCTAATTTGGTGAATGCCGATTAATCGACATACATTTTATTTGAAAAATATTTCAATCCTTCGAACTCGAATTGAGATTGCCCTGCACCCTCTCCCCTACCCCCTGATTTTGCTTAAGAGTTGTGTGGCTACTTTTTTAAAGAAAAGAAGCCTTGATCAGAGAAAAAAAATACAGAGTTAATGTTTTACTGCAGTACAAGAGAGAGAAGGGGGGCTTGCGAGCCTGGTGCCATTATTTTTTCTAATCTCCTGATGGCAGCAGAGGACCACTTTCAGCCAGCAAGGAAGGGGCTCTCTGCAAATGACTTGTCCACTATGAAAACCACAACACAAATAACAGAGAGAGAAGTTTACAGCTAGATTGTAAGACATGGACACAAATGTACATTTCCCTTTTACATACCTAGAAATGCCAAGCACAGACAAGCTTAGCTGATTTTGCTTGGTCAGAAAAAAGTCACAATGGCTCAGATAGTGTTTGCAATTCTATTAAAACAACCTACACATTGTGATGGATGTTCACAGATAGCCACGTGAGTGAGGCAAGAATAAAACATACACCCACCTTCAGCAAAAGGGACCACAATCAAGGCTCTGTCCACGAAGACGGTGTTTGTCAGGTGTTGGGAAACTCCCACCGACTCAGACTCAAGGAACTTTACAAAACAGACACGTGAAGTCACAGGCAAGGGAGAGTCACTGGAAAAAAATACAGATATGTTGTGCAAAGAATACAAACAAGGAGACCCAACATGCCTTCTTCAAAATGACTTGAATGAGCTTTGTGTCCCCAGGGACAGCTACGGTAATAATGGGCTAGACAACTGTGTCTATTCTCTGATCTCTACATGCTCTACTTAGACCAACAAGGTATCTTTGAACTATTTATTTTTAGTGTGTTGCAGTGTTAGCGCAACTCTCATTGACAATTTGTTGAGAATCACATATCAGTGTCAGTCACTGATGCTTGGAGCCTTGATCTTTTTCACCCTGCTTTCCTGTGAGAGAAATTATAACTGTTACTATGTTGTTGCTGCAGTCCTTGAAGTCCTACCTGCCAAGAAGCCAGGTGTAATTCGATAAGAGGAGAATACAGAGCAAAGAACAATCATTTCATTCTACAGTCAATGTTTAAGTACTGTACAGTGTGTACTGCAGTAGCTCATTAGCATCCAAAGTGCGAGGTAGGGAACCCAAGCAATTGCCAACAGGAAATCACTGACAACAACAATAAGTTAACTGGTTTTTCTAATTTGTTGTATCAGCATTTACTACATTTAGAAAATCTTGGGCTACAGCAGTTCATATCATCAACTAATCTGACCATTAATTTTCAGATTACCCAACTTTTCAGTCTAGAAGATGTCAGAAAAAATGGAAAATACACAGATTATTACATTTACAGTGATGCAACACAGAAAAGGCAAAGAAGCTTGCAAAGGCTAACGTTGAGTATTTTTCAGAGCACAAATAATTTGTCGATTGACAAGTTTGTCAGTTTCAAGATCATTTATCAAACAAAAATTCTGTGCTTGCACTATTTTCAGTTACTCAAATGTGAGGATTTACTGCTTTATTTGTGTTATCATTACATGACTGTTTTTGACTGTTTGTCTGATGAAACAAGTTATCCACAGATTTCACCTTGGACTCTTGAAAACTTGTGATGGGCATTATTTTTCCACAATGTTTGGACATTTGGGGGCTGACCGATTAATCAGAAATAACAGATAAATAGTAATCAATTTACAGTAGTGTTGCCAGATAGGGGGGTTTTACGTTGGACAGTGCTGGGTAAAATGGAAATGCAAATAAAACCAGTCAACGCAACTTTAATATGACATAATTTTCATTCATTCTGCTGAGAGGAGCCAGGAGCTACCATCATTACCAGCCCCGTTACCCCATAAACACTGCTGTAACAGAGAGCTCTGAGCTTGAACACATAACAACAACACTATTTGTTTGGTTTTTAGACTGCATGGGATTACATGTACTTCTCTCTCCCTCGTCATGCTTATGTGCCTGTTTGAAGGTACATATTGTTGCAGTTTACAAAGTCAGATAAAACCTATTATTTCTGCCATTTAACAGAATTTCGCAGATTTTGAGCAATTATTGGACTGGAAAACATCAAACCAATCTGGCAACACTGATCAGCAAATCACTAAATCCGTCGCCGATTAATTTATATATTACCGACTAGTCGGCTAACGTTAACGGTTTCGGCGCTATTTACAGCCCAACGTCTGTGGAAGAAAGATCATTTAAAGTTATACAATATTATTTACATAAACGCACAACAGCAAATACTACCATTATGTGTCCCTCATGCGGTAACAGTAAAGAGATTGGGTGCTGCTGCATTCACTAAAGGCGCGGGCAAACGTTAGCATTAGCATGCCGCACAGTGAGGCCTACTCGACGTTACAGGCCTCAAGTGGAGCCCAGCGTGAGCCGCCTAAGATGGGTAAGACAACGTTTTACCGATTTGAAGTTTACAATACTCACTCAGGTGGAAACAGTTTGAGCTCCTCTATGTTTCCGAGGAATCCAAACAGAGTCCTCATTTGTTCGGACGTCGTGCTCGGGGAGACATTTGTCACCTGAATGACGTGCGTGTTGGAATTCATTTTCGCGAGTGCTAATCAAGCTAGCTAGCGTTTTGCTAGCAAGGTGCCTGAATTTAAAACAAAAAGACGAGCTAGGTAACGTTTACGAGGAAAAAAACATTAGGCGACTACAAAAACTAGCATCTTTGCTGTAGATAGTCGGTGGATAACATTTACTGCCGATAGGAACACAACGGCCGCAACAAGAGAGCCACAATGCCGCTGCCAAAAATGTCGCGAGGCAGAGATGCTGCTTTCATGTCCACTTTGTAAGCGCGTACGTATGGGTTTTAGTTTAGCAATCACGAATTGCCCTATACAAGGGAGCAAAGTAATATGCTAGTATTGTTTTTGCTTGACATTTACCAGAGGTGGAATTAGTAATATCACAATTGAAACATACTCTTCCATCATATGATAACATTATTATAAGCATATTTTGTGTTTTATATGTAAAATCTATAGCTTGAGCATTCCTGGATTGTGGAGGCTGATACTGATATCAATGCTTGTGAGTTTAGAACATCCAGTAATAATATGTTGGTCACTAGTATTTATTTGTTTAATTTACACAAATGCATATCATGAAAAAACAATCTTGATATAAATCCCTTAGATTTATTGTGACCAGAAACATACTAAGATTGTTATTTTCTATTTGTAAAATTAACTTGACGGTGCTCTGTAGTGAACAAACTATGTATTGGTGAAACTGTTTCTATATTACCTCGCAAAGTCTGCATTTCTGTACTTGCACTTTCTTGTTACTTATGGACAGACATATATGCCAGTACCGATAAATCATCTATGAGTTAGTATTGGCTGATATATCGACCTGACCGATTTATTACTCTAGCTCTAGTAAAATGTGAATCTGGAAAACAACCAATAACTATAGCTGTCAAACAAATGTAGTGGAGTAAAGAGTGCAATATTTTGCTTTTAGAAACAGACATCACATGGAAATACTAAACAAAAGCGTCCCAAAACTGTACTTAAGTACAGTACTTGAGTAAATGCACAAGTACTTCCACCTATATTTACATAAAGCTCCAGAAACAGGACAAAGAAAAGAAAATGTGCATCATGTCCAGTATATGTATGTGATTCATTGCTTATGTTATTAGGTTTTCTGTTTTTAAAGAAATATATCTATTCAAACAATGTTTGGCATACAAACATTTTTGGACAGTCAAAATCATCTGTAGAATATAGTGTGATTTAAACTGTAGAATATTAAATGAACAACCACGACAAAACCACGAATCAAAAACAAAGAAATCAGTGGAATAAAATTATAATCCTTCACAGCCGAGTCTCATTCATTTTTAAACGGTTCATATGTAAAAATGACATGGGTGTTTTCCAACTGTACTTAAAGGTAGCATAGTTCGGAATACGGTGACGTTAAAGTAGGGGTGGTTAAGGTTGTGTCACAGCATTCGTTGCTAGGCTGCTAGCTAGTGGCTTCTCAAAATCAAGTGTCTTTACCGTTTTTCCTCTCGAAATCCCAGAACCATACCAACACCGTAATAGTTGAAGGACGACACATGCATGCGAAGATACGTCGATACTTTTAAACAATCAGACAACGCTAAGGTTTGTGCTCGGGTTCAACAAACTGCCTCGGAGGGCAACTCAACGACCCATATCTAGGCGCAAAGTCGTTGCTTGCTAACTTAGCATCCTCCTTGATTTGTCAACACGTAGCTGCAGAGTTTGCTAATGCAGATATTTTGATTATATTGCACTCCGAGGACGTTAATGGTGTGGTTAAATGTCAGTGTAACTTTAGCTAATCTGGCATTGCTTCGTTAACGTTAACAATTCAGGGCTTTATAATCCCCGAACAAGCTGTCACGATGGAACTGCAGAGATCAACAACGTGAGACAGGCAAGTGGATCCACTCGTGCACCCTTTCTGCAGAGATAAATAAGATTTTGTGTGCATGATAACAGTGGAATTTACTGCTTTGGAGCGGCTGAGTTTACGAAGAAACCACAAAATATTCACATTTAAGAAGCTGCAATCAGCATTTTGACTTTTTTTCTTACTCAAACCAACGAATTGATTATCAAAATAATTAGTGATTGATTTTAAACGGTGACAACTAATTGATTAATCGTTACAGCTCTAATTCAAAGTGACTTTTGGCTTTAAAGTGACCCAACAATGGATATCAAACCAAAACCAAATATTATGGGGCATATTAAAAAAGAGGATCTGAGTTTATTTTTTCATGTAAGAAAAAGTACAAGGGATGTTTTCAACACTAACTCCTTTTTGCTGAAATTCACTGACTGAGTAAATACCTGTAATTATTTTTAAGTGGTCTTAACTGCACTGACGTCCGCATGTTACCATCACATTTCTGCTGCTTTTGGCTGGCACTGCCATCTCTGAATGAGTATCCTTTCTCTTACAGGAAAATGTTGGCATTGGGAACTTATGACAAATAGCTGTGAACTAGAAGGACACAAAATGAATATTTTCCCATGTCCACCTTCATTCTCATGACACCAACAGGAAGATATGGGCATCCTAAGACTGGTAGCCAGAATCATGGGTAGGATCAGTACTTTCAGGTCCTATCAGTTTGTGCTCCTTCTGGCTGCTGCACTTGCTGTGGCAGCCTTTTACTACTTTGGCTCAGAGAGACAGAACTTCTCCAGCACCACAAAGAGGATCAAGCAGACCCAGGCCAGCCACAACACCAACAGGAACGATGCAGATTTAACTGTGGACACCAGACTCTCACACCCAGCTGGGTCTGAGGAGCAAAGAGGGGAAGAGCAACATGTAGGCAGAGAGAGCGAAGGATTTAGGTCCAGGACAGGGGACGGTGAAGCCGGTGACCATCGCTACCACGCACTCATGATGTTCACCAAGGTGGACAAGAGCCGGAGCCTGCAGGACAAGTTCAGGGTGGCCATGTTGTCTATGGTTAAGCACGGACGCTTCCTGGAAGGAGAGATATTAGTCCTTCATTTCGTGAGTGACCAGGCCAGCAAAGATCTGGGAGAGAGGATGCTGCAGGAATTTCTCCTTGATGCAACGTTTAAGTATGAGGTAGGTAGTCTAAAACCGTCTTAGCACCGTGCCACAGCTCTGTTATCTGTTGTTTTCAGGATAAGAAAAAAATCTTCATGATGTTTGACTTCATGACAGGAGTTTATTTTAAAGTTGCCTTTGATGTGCATTGAAATCGCTTGAGTTTGGTCTTATGCCATTGAGATAGTGGGTTAGTATACAGATCACATTACAAAGTATGTTTTATTGAGCTAAGTGAGGACAGATAAAAGGTAGTTAGTATTGGCATCATGATCTTTGCTGTGAAACAGTGCCGAGGGATACGTTTGTGAGGCTGTTTGGTTTATTGTTGAATCTGTCTGAATATTTCAGTGTGTGAAACTACTATCAGGGAAACCCACAGCATGTTTGAAACAAACTAGTTTGCACAGCATGTCATCTGACTACACCTGGAGGTAAACCTTTTTAATCCTGTTCTCAACGGCTACACTCAAACAATGTCACCGGCAAAAGTTCGACCCAACAGTCAAACAAATAAGGAAAACTGCTTTCATAGCGTTGCACTGGATCATACACACGAAAAGTGACAGAAATAGTCGAGTAAAGAATAATGTTATGAACTTTTTCACATCTTCACACACCTGCCCAAATTAAGTGAGCACGTCTTCGGCTCATAGATTTCAGAGACGTACAGAAATTATCAGATGCAATTCTGATGCTGGAGTGGGGTGGGCAGAGGGGGCTTTGAGATGCTGTTCAGCAATTTGACAAGCATGTCATTTGAGGCTTACTGACCCCTTAACCCAGGCCTCCTCTATGAGAAAGACCTGTAGGTGCTGTTTAAAGTGGAAACACATGGGGGCAGTGTTGGCCTTCCAGACTAACCCCTCACTGCTAGGGATCCCCTCCCACCCCACTGTGGTCTCTCTGCCAGAACAGAGTATTATCTCCCTTCTGTGTTGCTCTTTCTATTGCATGCAGTGTCCTGCCTGGTTTCTCCTCTTTTGTATTCATCACATAGCACAAGATCATAAACTTGTTTACAAATTAGTTATCCCTTTCCAAATCCCCCTCACCAGCAAGGCCGTTTCTCTCAGGATGTCTCATCATCTGTAACATCTGGTGTGGATGTTGCAGCTCTGTATTAGCTCAGGCTGATGCCGTGCCTGCTTTGGATGGGTTAGGGGTTTTCTTAGCTTGGCATCTTGGCAGTTTTTGAGCGTGTTTGTCTGATTGCTTCCTGCTCATTTCGCTCTCTATACTCAGACAGAGCTCAAAGTCTTGGAGGAGCACAGCTGAAGTGTGTAGTGTAAAATACTGGACAGGCACATGCTGTTCAGATCCGACGTGATGGTGAAGTGCTGTGAGACGTGCGACACCAATATAAGATGGATCTTTTGTGTTACCAAGGTGTTAAAGAGGACCGGAGTAGGTCTATAGAGCCCAGACTGGCATGCAGAGATAACCCCTCTACTTCTTTCTTTAAAATAAGTTTTTATTACTCAGCAAGTGCTAATAGTCGCTCTTTGTATAACTATTAAAGTTAGACAAGATACAAAACACACTTGTAGGACATTTGTAAGCGTAGTAGCACTGAGTATTGACAGTATTAGCAAGATGCTGGGGTGTCACAGAATGATACAAAAAAATATCAAATCATACAGGTTGCTGTGGAAATACAACGCAGATATTGTTAGATATTTCAAGTTTATAAGAGAGAAGTTCAAGTGACTGAGACAGGTATTGAGAAGGCAGCTGTTTCTAAGTGACTTCAAACATATGTTTGGCTGGGGGTGCTGACCGCAAACTCAAGCAACCCTGGTTTCCCTCTGACGAGGAACTTCTGGTGTACGTCATTCCGCTTTTTCCTGTCATCTGTCTACTGCTCACTCTCAAATGACGGCCTCTAAAAATCCTACTTAAAAAGACATGTCTTTAGCTGTCTGTACTGCTGCAGTGAAGTTTCTTTTACTCATAATGTGTGCAGTGATGTATCAGTCAGGCTCTAGCTAGTATACAGTGGCCCAGGGAAACAAGTGCCTGGATTGCACTGGCAAGCTGTACTCCCAGTGGTTTTATCATCTTCATGGTATCATTCCAGACCAGTGCTTTTAACCATCATGCGTTGAAAAATGTTGAACCATGAAATGTCGAAAGCCAGTGACACAAGTACAGCCACTGTGTCCTCAGTCTCTCCTGATCTGTAGGTGCAGAAGTCATGCCAAAGTTAGTGATGGGATGGGGACTCCCGAGGGGCTGGAGGAGACAGCGCATATAAAGCATGTTGCATCCTTGTCTGCTTGTCTTGATTCCTTCTAATTAATTATCTAAAAAGGAGCATGAGGGTGAGGCAGCAGTTATGCAAGACTTTTTGCCTCCATCACTTCCAAACGGCGGTGAATTCAGTGACCCAGTTGACATTCGCACCAAACAGCCTGCACAGTCACACAGCCCAAAGGCTGTGCTCATTACTGCTGACCAGCATTCACACAGGCCTTACAACAACACACTGGAGTCTGTCTGCACTCATTACTCCATCAAATGTTTCACGCTCATATCAGTTTTTAGGAGGGAGGGAAGCGCTATAGCATTATGTAAAGTAAATTAGAAGGCACCAGTAAATACAAGAGCAAATGTCAATTTGTGAAATAGATAGAATCATGTTGTTATGGTGACCATTGGAGGCCTTAGGACTCCGTATGTGGATCGAGAACAGGCTCTCTGTGGTGAGCAGGTTTTCTGAGTGTGCTTTGTAAACTTATAGCGATATACTGAAATATCTTTATTTAAAATCCTGCACACACAAAGACAATAAATGTTAGTGATCAGGAAATAAATGTCTAAATGAGAGGATACTGTTGTTTTTAAAGGTATGTGGGCATATAGCTTTTCCCGGTAATGTTCTAACTTGTGTTTGTGTGTACAGGATTAACTGTCTTGATCCCCCCCTCTTATCCTCTGTTCAGGAGAGGTTAGGGTAAGCAAGTCTGACCACAAAAGTCAAAAAAGGAAATCTTGTTCAGTGCTCTCGTCCTCTCAGAAAACAACAATCACTGCCAAACATGTCCAGCCTCAGAAGTCAGCTATGTGCAGCTGGTTTTGATTGTGAACTAATAATATCACTTTGCCAAATACACTGGATACCAAATGTATCAGAAGTGCAGATAGCAGGACAGTTTTTATTTTGCTGTTCAGCTACTTGGCGTATGTCAATGTGTCCCAAAATGTGTGATTTTTGAAAAATCTTGTTTGGAAGAGGGTGGTTGGTTCGTGCCCACTGAAAAACAATGTGATCACTTGTGTATTAATATGGTAAGCAATAGTTTGTTAGCAAAATATGATGTTCCTCAAACCTAATGGGCACTCTTTCCCAATCAACAGCCACTTGTTCTCACACATTTACGTTCGACTCCTGGTACAGGGTGGGTCCTTAACTTGTCCCTCACAAACCACAGGTCCTAAGTATAAAATAGTAACTAGTACTTAAGCTCTTCAATTTTGCTGCTACTTGAAAACAGCAGAGCTTCAATTGCGTGTTCAAGCATCTCAGTTTTCAAGGCTGGTTAGTCAGTGACTTCCTCTGGTGTCTTTATTGAAGAGAATGCAGCAACAGCCACATTCAGTGCTTCTTTAAAAGTTATGACTATTATTGATTCCATCGCCCCAATTAAGACCAAAGTTTTGTCAGGAATGAAAAAGGTACCTTGGAGAAGCACCACACTGGTCAAAGTCCAGAAAGAGTCTGCAGACAGGCAGAGTGCAGGTGACGAAAAACCAAACTCCAGGTTCATTATGAGATTTACAAAAACAGTCTCCACACCTATAACCATGAACTAAAGAAGGCAAGGCAAGCATTCTTCTCAGAGATTATCAACAGAAACTGTAATAATGCCCACACTTTGTTTTCTGTTGTGGATAGACTGACAAACTCCACAGCATCAGTCCCTCCTGAACTACTATCCAACAAGTCATGCAATTTTGCAGCCTTTTTTACAGATAAAACTTCAAGAATAAGACAAACAGTGTGCAGCTTCAGCTCAGGCAAAATGATTAGCCCACCTGTGCCTTCTTGTTCTCCAGTTAATCTAGCACATTTTAACCTTCTAAATCATACAAGGCTGACAGAAACTGTATCACAGCTAAAATCCACAACATGCTGCCTTGATACTCTGCCAACAAACTTTTTTTTAAAATGTTTTTCATTGCATAGCTCCAGATGTGTTACAGATTAAATAATTCTCTTCAGTCTGGTCAGTTTCCCCAGGCCTTGAAAACTGCAGTAATAAAACCTCTCCTAAAAAAGACTAATCTGGATGCTTCAGTAATAAGTAACTACAGGCCAATATCAAATCTGAACGAAAAAAGATGATGCGTGGGGTGCCACAAGGGTCAATTCTCGGACCACTTCTTTTCAATATCTACATGTTGCCCCTAGCTCAGATTATGGAGCATCATAATATTTCTTATCATACTTACGCAGATGATACACAACTTTATATTTCTGTCACCACATGACTACAGTCCCTTACTTTCACTGAGTGAGTGTATTCATCAAATCATTCAGTGGATGTGCCAGAATTTTCTTCAGCTTAATGCAGATAAGACAGAAGTGATTGTATTTGGCCCCAAAAATGAAAGGTCAAAGATCAGTGCTCACTTTAACTCCATGTCACTGACAACAACAGATAAAGCCAGAAATCTTGGTGTAATTATTGATTCTGACCTGAATTTTAACAACCATTTAAAGCTCATTACCAAATCATCCTACTACCACCTGAAAAATATAACCAGAATTAAGGGATATCTGTCCAAAGAAGACATGGAAAAACTTGTTCATGCATTCATTTTCTGTAGGTTGGACTATTGCAATGGAGTCTTTACTGGCCTAAACAAAAGAACAATTAGGCAACTACAGCTGATTCAAAATGCTGCTGCACGAGTCCTTACAAACACCAGGAAAATGGACCATATCACACCAGTCCTCAGATCACTACATTGCCTTCCTGTGAGTCAAAGAATAGACTTTAAAATCTGACTGTTGGTCTACAAAGCAATAAATGGTCTAGGACAAGGGGTGGGGGAAAATATCGATACAGCGAAATATCGCAATATTTTGCGTGGCGACATTGTATCGATTCAGAGACACCAAATATCGATATTTTTAGTCACATACATCCTTAAGTAAGGCTGCAAATATAAACTCAACTCTTTATTATGCACCAAAATAAAATCAATTGCTGCTTTAGTCCACTAGATGGTGCTAACCGTTCACTGTCTGGTGAGCTCAACACAGCGAGGGGGCGGCTGCCGCGAGATTTGGCTGGCACGTGACGTAGGTCATAGGTGATCACAGCACAGCAAAGATGGAGGAAGGAGAAACAAATGAGAAAGTAGAACTGATAAACACGCCATCAAAATTCAAGTCAAACATCTGGAGTTATTTTGGATTTTTCTCCAAAGAGGGAAAGAAAGGCGATCTGCAAAGAATGCCGTGCGAAAGTGAAATACTCCGGGAACACCACAAACATGAGAGTTCACCTCTCCCGCCACCACCCAGCTGCATTGGCAGGTAAGGGCCAAATGAAACCAGCGCTTGCAAAAAATCAACCGATATTGGACATGCTGAGCGTAGTAAAGCTACCTCCACATTCTGAGTGTGCAAAGAAGATAACTCAGTCCATCGTTTACTTCATGGTGAAAGACTTACGTCCATACAGTGTGGTGGAAAACGCCGGGTTTTGCAACATGTTAAAGATGCTTGAACCCAGATATGTGATTCCCTCTCGCCGTTTCTTTGCCGAAACTGCTGTGCCTAAACTCTACCGAGGGGTTAAGCAGAAAGTCGAAGAATCTTTGAGAACAGCAGAAAAGGTCGCGTTAACCTGTGATGCTTAGATGTCGAGGTCAGTGGACTCATACATGACCGTAACATCACACCACATCACAGAGGACTGGGAACTGCAGTCGCATGTTCTGCAAACACGAGCGGTACATGAAAGCCACACCGGGGCCAACATCGCAGACCTTCTGCGAAATGCAGCAGAAGAGTGGGGGATTGCAAACAAAGAAAGAGCATGTCGACTGTTTTGCCCACACACTCAATCTTGCATCACAGTGGGCATTAAACCTGCCAACAGTAGCCAGGCTTATGGCGAGAGTGCGACGCATTACTGCCTTTTTCAACAGAAGCACGGTGGCAAGCCACGCTTTGGAAACAAAGCAAAAAATGTTGCAGCTTCTGAGCCACAAACTCAAAATTGACATAAGCACGCGATGGAACAGTGCTTACGAAATGCTTCTGAGGTTACTTGAACAGCAGCCTGAGGAGGAGGTAAGAAGATACACTGAAGTCGCACCCATGGCAACCCACTCAGCTGGTGGAAAACACATGAAGAAGTCTATCCTTCACTTGCTAAGCTAGCGAAAAGATACCTCTGTGTCCCTGCAGTCTCGGCAGAAAGAGTCTTCTCAACAGCAGGTGACATCGTCACAGGACAAAGAAGCACTCTGACATCTGAACATGTTGATCAGCTCCTCTTTCTGAGCAAGAATGCTGACATTCCTTCACTGTCCACCTGTCATTGAACTTCAGCTCACAAGCCAGGAGCAAACAGTTATACTTTATTGATTTTACAGTACATTTTGATTTAATGTCATTGTAACATTTAAATGTATTTTTTTAATTTAAGAATACAAATTCTAATTTAATTTCATGTGACCTTTTTTTTTTTTGGAGAACATATTTTATTTTCAGATTTACTTTAACTTTAAAGCCAATTTACTTTGCAACTAAAAGCTGCAAAACTTGTGTGAGTTGCAGTGTCTGCATTCAGTTAAGTTGGACTAGACTGAAATACAAACAGTTAAGATTGTCAGGTAAAGGGAACACTTAAATGAGTCGTACATGATGTTTTGATTTGTGTAACATTTGACTTGTAGTTGTCTTGTAGAAAAGACAGTCATGTTTTATTTTTCTATTCAGTTTATTTTAAAGTCATTTTGCTTTGAAAATCTCCTTTTTAAAAGCTGCAAAACTTGTGTGAGCTGCAGTGTTACTAAAAAAGTACAATAGTTCACAAGATGGCTGAAATACAGTCAAGTTTGTCAGGTAAAAGAGACAATTACAATAAGTAGTAGACGATGTTTTAATTTGTGTAAGATTTGTCTTGCAGTTGGAAAAGACAGACATGTTTAATTTTTATATTCGGTTTTAACCAAGCTGCTATTTGTGTTTTTACACTCGAATGAGCTCCTGCTTCAAGTCAATTTTATTTGAATAAATTTTTGATGTAAGATAAATAGAATGAAAACTTTTTTTTTTTTTTTTAACAGATGACACATGTTGATCAAGATAAAGTATGTTAGCATCTTTTGCAGCTGAAAATTTTGCTATATATCGTGATATTTTGGTATCGCAATATGCAGTATATCGAAATATCGTGATAATACCATATCGTGACTTAAATATCATGATAATATCGTATCGTGGTGTCTCTGGTGATTCCCACCCCTATCTAGGACCAAAATATATTCTAGATTTATTAACTCCATATGAAGTATCCAGACCTCTCAGGTCATCAGGGACAGGTCTATTGAGTGTTTCCAGAATCAGAACCACACAAAGTGAAGCAGCTTTCAGTTATTATGCTCCTCACCTGTGGAACATTCTCCCTGCACACCTGAGGTGTGCACCAACTGTCAGTTCATTTAAATCAGGATTGAAAACATTATTATTTGCTACAGCTTTTACTTAAAGTAAATATATCTGCTGTTTTTAATTTTCCTTTAAATGTATTTTATTTTTATTTTTCTATTCTCTTCTAATTTCTTTCTTTCTTTCTCTTTTTCTTTGAAATGTATTTTCTATTTATGATTTTAATGTATTTTCATGCTTCTGTAAAGCACTTTAAATTGCCTGGCGTATGAATTGGCTATACAAATAAATTTGCCTTTACCTTTGCCTTTTCCTTTAAAATCTATTTCCAGTCACGTCTTAAAGTAAGCCTTTATGTGGCACAGATAAAAAAATATGACTGCTGGTCATCTCGTGCAAGCTGTAAGAGCCAATGTGATCATAGCTGCTAACGTGCAGCCTGCTGTCAACTGAGTGTTACTTAAACTTTTGAAAGGAAAATAGAAACACAAATGACATTTTGTAGGGCTGTGGCAGTTGGATTAGTGTGGGCTACCCAAATAAAGTACACAGTATATTAGTCAAAACAATGGACTTTTGTGGTCATCTTTTAGCACTTAAAAACACTCCCACATAGACTGCGCATTGATAAGCTTTCCCCATACTAGTCTTTATTTAGTCACTCATCAAAGCATCAAATGTAAAATTAAGTTTTAGCTGAGTTCTGAGGTGGAATCAGGTTTGTCTGCCCTAAGCTAATTTCATCTATGCATAGTTCAGGGGTTCTTTATCAGCAATTATCCTTTTGTAATCAGGAAAAGTCCACCATATTTAAAGCTCTCTTGTGAATGCCACAGCCTGCCCGTTGTATTTTATCTGAGAAAATGTAGGCTAACTAGGCTTTAAGTGTTATTATGCACGTGAGTTTATTGAGGGGATGTATTTTATTTGGAATATAATTCCTAAGCAGAAGTAGCCTTTTCAATAAAAAAATATTAGAAATCTACATGTCAGTTGTTCTTTTTCTGAGATACCGAACTCCTCCTGGACATGTGCACCGGCACCAACGGAAACCCTGTCATGGTTATTGTTAAGGTCATAGTCATTGCAGTGAAAGACATAACTGTGCGCTATTGTTTTTTTTAACTTTTCCCACTTGTCCTCCTGTGGTTTGCCTCTTGGCTTTAACTGGTTGTGACAGCAGGTTTGTCATGATGAAAACACAGCATAAGATTTTGGTTGAAAGTGAGACTCCTGTTGTGTAAATTCTTGTGGCATTTCCAAGTGCGTACTTTCATTAGGAAATACTGAACCAAGATTGTGATATTTGCACCGTGATGCAGCTTGTGTAACTACAGTCATTTACTTTGGATGAGTCAGAGAGATCTAATAAATGCAGGTGAATGACAATTCTCTATCAGGACTATAACAATATTACTTATTGTACCCATTGCAGCAATTTGTATGCCATTGCATCACATGACTGACAGCAGTCCAGAACAGCACTGATTTCCACAAACAGCAGGGCCTTACCTTAATCTGCCATCGATCATTTAATGATGTTTGCCCATCGAGGCACACGGGCCTGATTTATAACACAACAGCCATATTGTCCAGGTTTTATCTGCATCCTCTAACATGGACACTTACTGACGCCAGGCTTAACCAGAAAAGTCCAGATTCTCCTCAGGAAATGCCCTTTGTCCCAAACCAACATACTTATTTTTCCTCTTGCAGGAAAGCGTTAATGATAATCAGTGCTTACAATATTTTAAAAAATCCTCTCTCAGCAATCTGTAGAGATCTCTGCTGTACATGATCAGAGCAGATCTGTGCTGCCTCACAGCTGTTAGTGGGATTTAAAGCTCAGAGGAGCAGCACTGAAACTTGGACACAAGAAGACAGTTTTGAATGAAAATTAGGTTGTTTGACTTGGTCTCTTGATCGTCTTATGAAGCATCATTTGTAGTCAGAACTTTAAAAATGACACAAGGCAGGGTGTTACAAAAGAAATGCTGTTCATAGGTCTACTTAACTTTTCCTTCACACACCATGGTCCTCTGTACCAACTGTGGGCAGTAAAAGGTTTATTTTAGGTCAGTTTTTAGCACTACCTTCCTTTCTGATGTGTAAGGCTTTAATTTATGGTTTGTTCTGATTTTAAAGGGCTGCATCCCAACTCAAAAATGTTCACTTATGAAGTTTCTGTCGAGGTTGATGTGAGCCACTCATTGTGTCTCAGAAGTCTAAACAAACTGGAATGTAACCTTAAAGATGAGGAAAATGCACATTTAAGCCGTATTACAATAACAAAACTCTCAGACGAAATGTACTAACAGTCTCATGAAATGAGATGGTTAGAAGCTGCACACGTTTCCCAGCTTGGCTGCAGTTGGGACATTGTTGTACTAACATGACTCCACTGTGTTTGTCTGTCGTTCAGGTGTTGTTCCACGACGTGGCAGCTCTCACACAGAAGCTGTTCCCTATTGTCGAGGCCATGCAGAAGCACTTCAGCGCCGGTTCTGGGGCTTACTACAGCGACGCCATCTTCTTCCTGTCTGTTGCCATGCATCACATCATGCCTGAAAGTAAGAAAAGCACGCTTTGTCACATTTCATAGTTAGCTTTAGATTTAGACTGATGGCTGATGTACGAGGGTCTGAATCACCTCTGTGGAGCCCAAAGACCATCTCTTACAGGTGTTGGTGACGTCTTACCTCTAGTGGTAACTAACTGTACAGATAGTTTGGTCTTGTTTGCAGAGACATTTGTCTGTGGGATTTCTGCCACCACCCCAAAACAGCTGGGTTGAATGGAATTTGTGGAGCTCTAAACAAAATCAAATCAAGATTTGTGCCCCAAAGTTTTTTACGTATGTTACATTATATTGCTTTAACAGGTATTATTCTTAGTATTCTGCTTTGATTCTGTGGCAGGCCGTGTTTTAAATTCACTCAGATGCTCGCTTCTCTATCCTGGCACTGCTGGTGCACAGCTGGAAAAGGCAGTCTGGGCAGGTATCTAACAGACACGTGGCATGCTGCAGAGGCCCTGGGGAGTGAGGAAGGAAGGATGTGGTCTGTCACTGCTGCCCACATTAGTGCCCCCTGTGTGTCTGCTGTATGATGGCAGCGATCCCCTCTGGTGTGCACTGTTGTGGTTCATTTCAGTGCATGTGCAGCATGGGGTATCACTAGACAAATGCTTCACAAATCCAAACTATTGGGCTCAGAATAAATAGTCACCAGTGGCACAGATATGAAGCCTGAAGCCTCCGTCTTGTAGACAGCAGGATCCCATCCCGTTTGAGATATGAGACTGCACCTCATGCTGCACAGCAGGCACGACGTGAACACTTTCAATCATCACATTTTATTTTAATAAGATTTAATAGGGGATCTCATATAATGAATAGTGATGTCTTTTTTTTTATTAATTTGCAATGCGGTGTGGCTTTGGGTGTTTTGTATGACTATTTTTTTCCCCAGCAAACCCCTTGTATGCGTCTGATGGTGTCTCACGTTGTGTCCTTATTGATCGACCACGTGTGCCACCCAATGGTTCGGTGCTTCCAAGTGGTCACTCGCTTCTATTTAAAGAATGCTTTTATCTATAAAGAGCAAAATGTGGTTGTCTGACCAGAGATAGTTGGTAGAGAGTGGGGGTGGGTGGGGGCTGTACCACGCCTCTTTGATTTAAGTATTTTTCTGAAACTCTTGCGGCAGACACAGGACATCATTTATAATTAATGACAGTGAAACAAAAGTGATATCCGGAAACATAAATAGCAGCTGCAAGTGGGAGGGCTGGAAATTTACCATCCTCTAACTTGTGAAGTGGGAGATGTGATTTCAACAAGTTTACTTCGGTTGTCAAATGACAAGAAAGAAGTGGAAGAAATTGTCAGCACTTTGGCTTCAGTGTTAAGCCAGCCACACAGCCAGGATAGGAAAGTTTCTGGTCAGTATAAATGGAAAATTAAAATGTTTGGTTGTGTTGTAAATTGTGACCAAGAAGAAAATCGGTATAGCTGTAGACACGTTTTGGTCATGGACCTTCATGGGATATCAAATTCACAATGTGAAACAACTATAGCCTGTCAAACTGCAGCCAAATCCGACATACTGGGAATAGGTACTGAAAATAATTACCAATAATTCATAATAAAATATCCTTGAGACTATAAATACATGTCAAAATCAGGACATATGATATCTGAAGAAAGTCCATGACCAAAAGGTTGTGTCTCTAATAAAGTCAGAGCTTACAGTGAGCAGTTTGTCTTTACTTTCGTAGACATTTTAGACAATACGTGTGCCAAAGTGCAGAGAACAGCTGGGTATATCACTGGTCAGCTGACTCTAGCTATCTCTAACCACAGATCCAAACTAGAGATTGAGTCTGCAGGAGGGATAGACTGAAAGAAGCCTCTGCACACTGATCTGAGCTCTCAGTTTGTGTTTGTCATAGAAATATTATCTCTGGCTGCAAGAAGCCGTGGAAGTCCAGTGAACAGTGGGTGGATTCTACTTTAGTCTGTCTGTCCCTGCCAGGTAGCTAACACCAGCCAGCCAGTTGTCTGCAGACTATCAGGCTGATGTCTTGTCAACACAAACAGAGCATATGAATTAGTAAGCAGACCTTCAGTTTCTGGCCTGTTTGTGCTCAAAGTGGTAACTAAAGTTGATGTGCTGCAGCTAAAGCATCCTGTGCTGTGACAGTCTATGCGTATCATTTCTTTTTTTTAATATCCCTAATGATGACACCCTTTCATGTGGTTCAGGTCTTTTATTCGTCTTGCTCTGTTTCACACATGTAGGCCTGAAAAAGATTGCGTCATGTTTTAGTTGTTTTGCATTTGCCAAAGAAAATAAATCATTGTTCTGCAGTTTCAGAACCAGGAAATGTGTTTACAATTCAGCCCATAATGTGCACTTAAAACAATTTCATGTTCAACAAAACAGTGTTTTTCATTTGTTGAATGTTTAATTTCCAGGATAATTTCTGAAGAGTGCTTTATACAATGTTGGTATTTATTTGATGTAGCTGAGTCATCAACAATTAAACCCAGTTGAATCAGGAAATCAGCGAGGATATTCAGCCCTATCACAAGATAATACAGAATTGATTATTTAGTCAGTTAGCGCTTTGCAAAGTTGTCTATCATATGGCATTTGTTTGTCATATCCAGACATTTAAATATATTTGTGATGTACTGTGCGAGTGTTGAAAGAGAACAATCAAGCTTACAGATCACGATGAAAGCAGTTCATATGCATGGCTTAAAAAGAGGGCTCTTATTTTCACACCATCTGGATCGTAAATAAATCTGCACAACGGAAACCTGTTGTAATTAATGATAAGGTTCCAGAGAAACACTGTTTTTGTTCATGGAGAGGCATCCCATGTCGTGTATCCCCTCTAGAGGTCTCAACATGCCGGGACTTGAGTCTGTCCTACAACCACAACCTCTGTTTTCCGCCGCAGGTAGAAGTGGCACTGCTAATGTGTGAATTGCTTTGTTAAAGTGAGAAAGATGGTACCTGGAGGCGAGACAATGGCTAAACTATTGGTTGTCACAGAGGACTAAATTTACACGACAGATGGCAGAAATGCTGATTTTACAGCGTTTTTAAGTTCTATCTTTATTTGCCTCTTGACAGTGTCAAGAGCAATTGGTTTCAGAACACTTCCCATCAGCGCCTGGGGAAAATCAACAAGACATGGTCTATTACTTTTTATTATTTTTAAAATAAAGTCCAACTTGAGTGCACACGCCTGCTACAACCTCTCACCGTGTTTCTCCAGAGCTAATAACACAGAGCTAATAACTCCTCCCCCCTATAAAACATCAGGCCAGGGTTGAACATGAGTGGGTTGGTGAAGTGGTCCAGGCTAGAGCTGAATTTAAACATCCCTACTTCCTCTCTCTAGTGGACCAGTGGGTGAAACAGGGACATTATGGTGAAGCTTGGAACTGCTGGGACGAACCAGTGATACAGTTGACCAGGTCCACGAATGGGCCACATGCAAGATTGGACTTGGGACAGACTTCACATTACGTTGTAATCACATTACTTTGCATGAGTGTAATCAGCCAGTGGTGTCTGGAAGACATACCCTTGCTAGCTAGTCGTACTCTCACTAATGTAACTGCAGCAGATCTGTTTCCTGTTCCATGGTTACTGAACTGACTGTCCTCGGCAAATATTAAAAAGGTACAGTTTTACTTTTAAATGTCAACAGGATTAGTCCGAATATTTTCAGAATTTTAGTTTAGCTGATGTGTTAAAGCAATTGCATCATACCGGAAAAGAGTAACATTAAGTAATTTGAATCAAGTCTAAATTTGATTTCCCTTGTCTTTTTATTTCAAAAACATTTTATTCTGTCTGTGAAAATTAGATACAAATATCAGTAACTGAAAAATCCACTGCATGTAAAAAAAAAAAAAAAAAAAAAAAAGGAAAAAGGGATCCAAAGGATTTGAAAACACAATTTGGATCAAAACAAACATTACTGATTTTTATTTGACTCTATATTTGTGGTCTGACGTTTATTTGTGTTGCACGGGGACATAATGAGGGTGGAAATTCATTTCAAACAATCTTCCAAACAAGCAGGGTGTTTTCTGTGGAATGTTGGTCAAAGCAGAAAATAGAGACTCTTACATATAGGCTGTAAGTGCTTACATCAAGACTGGTAATAGGACTTAATAAGGTTGACCCACTTTCTTCTTGAAAATGTGATGTTAAACAACGCTGTTGGTTGTTTTGCTGCTGTGGCTGAGTTGGGGACATCTGTTCTAACCAGAGCCTCAGGCAAACTCTCAGCCACCTTAATAACATTATTTCTGCAATAAATTAGATAACAGCCACGCACCTGGCCAAGACTGATTTTAACTCCCTTTATTTCTACTTATCTGTTGCCTTCAATAGCTGCTGTTGGTTCTGTGAAATTTGTCAAACACTGCAAACAATGAGCCTCAACTATATTTTTAGCTCAAAACAGTAATGAATTCAAAAAGATGTAACTTGTTTGAAAAACCGTCACATGTAAAATATTGTTGCATCAAAGTTCAATTTTAAGCCTGAAACTTTAGGGCATTGATACAGTAGAGAGCAGCTTAACGTCTGACTGGTGATCCAGCTGTGCACCAGTGAACAGCATCGACAGTGATACAGAAACACATTGTCAGGAAGTCCTGTTCACATAAAAACCTGTTGTCTTGATTTTTTCCATTCTCAAATTCACCTTTAGTCTCTGCTGAGAGAAAAAAAGAAACACACCCTCTGTCTTTTCTTTTCACTCTTCTCGTCTTCATGCGCAGCAACTACTGCAAAATCTGTCCTGCAGAGTTTTCAAGAGAACTATTTTCCCTTTATGCTTCTGGTTATCATGAAATGGTTTACCCTTAAACAAATTGAGACAGAAAATAGTTTCAGGGGAAAAAAAGTGTTTTGTCCATAGTTTGGAGCTGAGTTGGTGTCAACAAGTCAGATGTTGTCATCTGCAGACTGTGCAGGCAGATAGATTTTTACTGAAATCATACTCAATTCGCTGTGATAAAACAGCCGTACCACAAAGCCCCATTTTCACCTTCACAGGGCGTTGAGTCATTGATCTAATATCAAACCTGCTGGATGCACAATGTTGTAACAACTTAAGGCCCTCTTCCTGTTACACTCCCTCCAGTTAAGCCCCGTTAGTACAAACAGCGCCCACCACTCAGAGATTACTCTTCCGAGCCCCTCTGTGTTGCCACAGTACATGAAGGCATTGTGATGGCAGCTTCCTTGTTTGCAGAGCACAGAAAACAGGTCGCTGTCATGTTGCTGAGTCTTCCTTTTCTGTTGCTTGTTTCAACAGAAAACCCCGCTCAAATATCTTTGCAGCACAAACTCGTGGTCCACTCACGGTGAAACTATGACCTCGTCATAGTTTCACATATAAAATATTAGTTTTTCGTCTGTGATGTCTGGCCCCTTTGAGGACAGTCCTGCACTGGACTTAACCTTTCTATTTTTACCGCAGTAAAATAAGACAATGATGGATGATTAAACTGTAAACTAATAGCTTTTCTACTTAATTTCCATATTCAGTTACAATAAAACCTGCAATTTGCACAATGACTGTAACATGAGTGACAGCATGATGCATTTAATTAGTTCTGTATTTTTTGACTATTAACTTTTAAGTTCATTGTGGTCCACTGGTCCGGGATTCACCAGTTTTTAACTGGATAGATACAATTATAGAAGCAATACACAGTTGCAGTGTAATGCTTTTGTAATTACTTTAAGGCAGCAATGATATGATGATGAAACATTTACTGGCAGTACCGCATAAAGATGGGAGATTAGCATGCATATTAGAGCAGCCAACATACAACTCATGCTGCCGTGAAGGTGCAATTCAATGCACTCTGCCCTGTTTACACATAAACTGAACTAGTGGGTGATTGTGTTTGTCACATGTAGCCTCTTTATTTTCCATCTAATAAGTACGTCATGGTCATGAACTGAATGATGGAACACAAATAGAAACAAGTTACATTTTCCCTCCATATAATAAACATTTTGTTTGCACTTGATGGCTGCTGGATTTCAACGAGGCCGTGAAGAACTGAAACAGATCTGAAATCATGATTGAGCTCTGAAGGTTCACAATGCAGACAGCCCATGCAGCTCATTATTTTTAAGTACCCTCATCTTTTAAGTCTTTTAGCACCAGTTGTGCCAATTCCACAGCTGTTGTTAAACCAGCCATTTTCATTGCAAATAAATGTTTAGTGCCTCAAAGTAGAGGCTGCCCTCTCTGACAGAACATCTTAAGCTGACAAGTGTTTTCATCAGTCCAATAATCATGTTGTGCCCCCTGGCACACCGTTCCTCAGTATTTCCCATCCTTTCATCACCATGCCAACCAGCAAAACATAGGAAGCTGAAACAATGAACAGATGAAGGCCTGAATATCCTGGATACTACTGTTAAGCTTTCATCTACAAATAAGACAGTGTTAATCATTTATACTGCATGTGCACTCACAACTGCCAAACTGCACTTTTTTCTAGTCATGCTCATCTTTCTCTGCATTTCTCCCCAGAAATTTATTTTAATTTTAGGTCAATGGTAACATTACAGAAGGCAAAAGTCAACAACACCACTGCAGAGCTGCCATTTACTTGTATTAAGTTTTCAAGAGTGTTCAGAGCCTGCTCTTATTTCCCTCTAACCATCTCTTCGTGGAATGACTGTGAGAGGTGATTAAGCAGGCGGGTGGTCAGACACTGGATGACGTGCACGCAGTCAGAGGAGCTCAACCTACGTTCACAGTTGACTCAGGAGTGCATTTCCTGGGATGATTTCTATAAATGGAGAACTAATTTCATTCACGTGTGGTGGACAGAGGTGGTTTGTAGGGATGTTCTTAACGACTAATTTCCCTGACGATTAAAGGGAAGGTAACACTTAGACCAGTCAACCAGTCTGAAAGTAAGAAACCACTCAGAAAACAGTCCAAATTGTGCACAGTTTAATTTACAATGTTATACATTGTCTGAAAAAAGATTGCAGTTACGAGCCATTTTAAGCTGTTAATCACATTTGAAATGCTGCTGAAATGTGTGGTACTTTGCACAGTGCAACAGGCTTTCAGTGCTGGTCCTGGACAATTTCAATGTCCCAGTGTCCAATCAAATATTGTGTGTTTATGGACCTTATTTTACCAGTTATGGCTGATCCCGTAATGGGGACACCAGATTTTTGGTCCAGAATTGAACAAGAGCATTGCACTAAGAAGCTGTGCAATGCAATCCCTCCGGGCATTTGTGCACCATCAATGCATGTCCACTGAAAGTGTTTCATTATCCTTTCATTTGAATTTGTACATTATAGAATAATTATGATAACAAGTTTAACCAACTATTATTTCTGGTGCCGATCAAGGAGGGTCGCAATTTTAAATCAAATAGTCAACTTATCACACCTGTACCTCATTCTTGTTCTGTGTTAAACAGCAGCCAGTGGTTTGATAGGCTACATGTATTAAGAATAGCCTTCCATGTCTCTCTAAAGTTTGAGGCTGCCTCATCAAAATGCTGTGCTCTTCTTTCAGGTCTCACACGCATAGCGCAGCTTGATCTGGACCTGAAATACAGGACGAACATCAGGGACCTTTTCCAGGAATTTGACCAGTTTCCTCCAGGAGCAGTAATAGGCATCACCAGAGAGATGCAGCCAGTGTACAGGTAGGTACGGTGGCACAACACATGAGCTATTGGTGATGCAAATTTGTCAGGCCCATGCAAAAATACTCAGTCTATATCAGCTGTCACTTAAATATTGCTATGAAATGTGATACTTGACAAGTGTTAGTCCTTTTCTTTGGACAGCTGTGTCCTGATTTCATTCATAAATTTGCACATATGCTATATTTATCCATAGAATTGGCGAGAGGAGCCACATTAACATTAATCCTTACTTTAATCCCGTTTTACTGTCTTTTTCTCAGTGATGGGTTAAAAGCCATCATACTGATCTCACTCACTCTTGTTGACCCCAGATGGAGTTGAGTTTTTATGGGCCTCACTTGCACATTCACAGTTATTTTCTCTCACAGTTTCTAAGTGAGAAAGAACATTAGAAGTCTCTCATGCACACTCTGATTCAGAAGAACCTCAGTTACGTTGCCAGTCTGTCATTTCCCAACTACAAGCAGAAATTAAGGCAGCGTTCAACAGAAACAAGCAGAGGCCTTTCTGATGATCCATGTAATGATTGTCAGTCCACGATTCTCATGATAAGATCGACATTTATTACCACTTAAAGTGAAATACCCAGAAAACGTGGAATACTTAAAAATGTTTCAATTGTTGTAAAATTCTAAAATCAAGAGAATAGGGAAGAAAATGTGAATCAAATCCTCCTCAAATACAAAGTTGTAAGGTTGAATTCATTCATGTCTTGACCTAATTTTTAGATTTTTTGAATGTAAAATAACACACATATTTTGTATCCAACACCAATATGGATTGTAATATATTTAAAACACAGAAAATATTAAAGCAGAAATGCCATTCAGTTGAAGTAGAAACACCACATTCCTGAACGTACAGTATAGTGTAATAACATCATGCTTCAGCTCTGTCACACCTGCATCATCTTGGTGAGCTTTGCATCATTTCCAGGCAGAAGCGACTGAACGTGCGACAGAAAATGTAACAAAATAGAAGCCCTTTGAGCATTGACAGTCTGCTGAAGCGTCGCTAACGTGCTCCCTGCATGATGCAGCCATCTGGACTAAGAGTGAAATTTGAGGCTCCGATGTCATGTGAAAAATCAACCAGCCTCAAACCAAAAACAACTCCTTTTACTTGGCACCTTGAGCCAGTGCTGCACAATAGTAATCCACATTAGCAGATAAAAAGTCATAGCCGCAAGATGTAAGTGCAACACTTGATGGGATGTTTTCACGAATAAGCTATTTTAAGTCCTTCTTGCCAGATAAATAATTGAGGATTTGGCAGAATCTAAGTGGAGAGCCGGCTCTTGTCGGGAAGTGTTTTGCTCTCATCCTGTGATTCAGATATGTCTCCTGTCTCTTTGTCAGACCTGTCTGGAGTAAATAAACAACCTGCTCATCAGCAGAACTGATAAACATGCTGATAAGATCCACATGACCTTCTCTGACTGATATTATTTCATTGGCAAACAGACAGCAATCAAGTGAACTTATTGAGTCCACTTTGACTTAAGGTTATGGCACCCTGCGGTGGCACTGGAGGGTTTAAGACTAAAGTCTCCCTCGTCTCATCCTCAGCCCCGCACACCTCAGCTCATTGTTTTTATCCTCAGAAACACAGCTCATACCTCAGCAATGTGCACACTGGCAGGATATGAGTGTGGAAGAGTCACACAGTATTTTTTTGTACTACTTTTACTACTTTTTTCTAAATCTTATTCAGCCAAAGTTCTTGGACAGCTGCTTGTGTCAAGACACCTTTAACCACTGATGAGGAAGTTGTCAGTCATTGAGAAGTTTGACATCTTTTGTTGAATGGAACAAAAAAGTTGCCGTTTTAGTTCGTACAGTTTAGATAAACTTGTGCCTCTGCCAGCACACAGGTTTTTTCATATCAGCCCGGAACGTTGTTGAGTAAGAGGTTTTGTGTTTTGTACGGATCAACTTTCCGTACTTTCCGTCCCACTTCACCTCTCTGAGCAGCCAGTTTTTCTTTCTTATATTCTGACTTTTGGTCAGAGGCGTTAAGATATTAATAACACCAGCTGTTACTCATGTAAATTCAAATTTCATACTAGTTACTGGCAGTGAACTGTGTGTGTGTGTGTGTGTGTGTGCGTGCGTGTGTGTGTGTGCGTACATGCACGTATATGTGTGTATGTGTGTGTGTGTGTGTGTGTGTGTGTGTGTGTGTGTATACGAACGTAAACAAGGGACTTAGACCTTCAAGCTCTTTGTTCCGTGGCTGATTTTTCCGTCCCTCTCCAAGATAGTAAAACAAACACGCCTGGTCCGTTTAGACTACTTCACTGTTTTCCACCCAAGCATGGCATCAAAACAGGACGTCACTGATTTTGTGTGTGTGTGTGTGTGTGTGTGTGTGTGTGTGTGTGTGTGTGTGTGTGTGTGTGTGTGTGTGTGTGCGAGTGTGGGATAGTAAGACTACATGAGGCAATGTCAAAAGCAGGAGGTTTCAAGAAGCAGCTGCTTACTGGGACAAACATACAGGCAGGTGGTTTCCTCCGGGATTTTAATGAGTGTGTGTGAATGAAACAGTGAATTTGGACATTTTACTTCAGTTAGAAGAGGAGTGGAAGAGGACCTGCTCCCTCTGTAGATATAAAGAGCTCGTTCTAAGGTAATGAAAACGCAACAATTCTTATTTTCAGGTGATTATACACTAATGAAAATATACTTAGGAATATTCTATTCCATTTCTGCCCATAGATCCCCCGAAATCCTACACACTGGACCTTTAAAGGCGTAATCTGCTATTAATAATGCATAATGACATTCACAATTTTTGCCCTCATGTTACATGTTATATACCATATAGAGATGTCCCGAGCACAAGGATCATTCAGGTAGCAGCTTCTCATTTTTAACCAGGAATTACTGTTGCTTTCATCACCACTTGCAATGACAAATGTCGCCAGCAGCAGATAACAGAACAGAATTAAATGTGTCTGTTGTCAAGTTTGAGTCTGTAGTCAGCCAAAGATTGTTTGTGTGGGAAGAAGCTCCACTTGAGTCGCATCCTTCCAGTCAAACTATCCTTAATATCATCAGTAGTTTAAGCTTATCAGGGCCTCCAGTATTTGGATCATGAAACGTGACAAATAAATACCAAATTTAGTATCCTAGAGCTATTATTTAATTTTGTCAAATACCTATTTAATCAACATTTAGGTAAGTTTCAGTATCAGATCAGACTCAGAATGTCATATAATGTTTATGTGATTTTTTTTCCTGAATTGCTGGATGATATGATTGGCAGGGTGTAAAAAATATATATATAAGTATTTGTATGTACTTGTGAGACTGTAAGGCTCAGTCTGTATAACTGTAAATGTAGTTTTTCCTGCCAGGCTCCAGTTGGCACTGGCATCTCCAAACAGATCTGTATCTCGGCCCTGCCACTGTACTGGCTCAGAGGGTTAGTAACTCTGGGAAACCCCTGCTAATGTTGTTTCTGTGGGCCCGGACACACTCATTTAAATCACTCTGCAACGGAGCAGGAGAATCGTGCCGCTTAGCAGGCACAGCCTCACTGGCTGAAAAACTTCCACACAAACTGTCACAGCTGGTTGTCTGTCTTAGTGGACCAGAGCTTGCAGTGCCCTGAAGGACGATTCAATCTACCAGCATATGCAAGGTTTCAGGTTCAGAATTTTGAAGCACATCCCAGGACGAGCAATTGATTTTTCGTCTCTCTTTTCTCTAACACGAATTTAAAAAGTGTCAGCAGCAGTTGGGGATATATCTTCCCATTTCATGCTATTTTTCAGTGCAATGCCTTTCATGGCATTACACTGAAAAAGAAATAGCCTGGTAAACTGTAAAACTCACATGTATATGTACACTGTGCAGTGTTTAGCTGCCTGTGCTTGTAACAACAATTGTTAGCCAGCAAGTTAGCTGTTGTAGAAATCTCGCGCTACTGTTGATGTCCAGCATGATGACTCACTGAGTCACTGTGAAGCAGGAGTTTGTTTATTTGCTGCGTTGCATGTAAATGAGGAAATCCACAACTTTCTTTTAGGAGCACAACAGCCAGTTTGAGACAGGGCAACTGGGCTTGTGGTAGAAGGGGCATGACGGCCACACCCCGGGGCTTCCACAGCACTGGCCGTTCGGACGTGGTGTAATTCCTGGCCTGTTTTATGCTGCTGTCTTGGCCTGGATTCCCTTGCAAGTGGTTCAGAATCTCAGTGGGAATACTCCTGATAAAATAAAGGTTAAATAAACTACTAAGTGAGGAGCTTGACAATTGTGGGATTTATGCTATGCTCTAATGGAAGTTCACATTTCACTTCACAACAGAAAAGACTTCATGTATTGAGTGAGTTATGCGGGGACTAACAGTATCTGGGGAAATCAGGGTTGTCTTTTATTCGGAGCAGTATGAGAGTCTGCTGGAATTTTACTGCTGCTACTCTGCATCCCAAAACAAACCAGCATGGTTACGCTGTAGGTATGAGTGAACATTTGAGAACCAAATCTGCTGCCAGCTTGTTAGCTCAGTCAGCTACCTTGTTAGCATTTAGCCAGTGGTCTATGGACCTTGTAATATTCACATTTTGAAACTTGGTATCAGCAATGCATTGTGTGAGTCCTCTCCACTGGAGTGTTTTCCTGTGTTGGAGAGGGCTCTCAGCTCTCACTCTGTTTTGGTGCTAATGGACAGAGCATTATGCAGGAGAACGCATCCTCCCACCAGCCACATTCAGAGCACATCCTGCCACTGAAAAGTTCATTATTGGAGAAAATGCCTCGTGTCTTTTCCCTGCAGCTGCATTTGTAATGTTTTAAAACCCAAGAGACAAGACCCACTTACATAAGTGTCATAGTCATTGGCATTAGCAGGAAGCATGTCACTCTTTATTTACTCTTTATGCTTTGTGTGTTGAGTCTGCGTTGTGCGATGCATCCCACATATCACCAGTTTTCATTGGAATCAAATGTTGAATGTTAAATATTTAATTTTGCGTCAGTCATGTATCTGAGTGGTTTACAGTCCAGTGACTGCGAGCTCTGTGGCACTGTCACTCTGACATACTTCTGTCTTTCTTCTAATCAAAAATGGCTTTTGCAAGAAGTAAATAAAATGTTGTATCATCATAATTCTCCTACTAAATGGACAGGTATTAAGGTCTACAATAAAACCTTGTTTTGTATTTGTATGCAGGGAGTGAACTGATTTGTGTCTTATGATTCTGTAAACTTGGATTTTATATCTCCAGTGGCACAGTTTGAAGGCTTGTCTTTCCCATTAATGCTGGAATTTCCCTTAATATACCTTCTTCATGTTGCCAAACTACTCCGTGATGAAAAGGACAAGGCTTTTCATTTGTGTCCCCCAGAACCAGACTCCCCTCTGTCAGCAAGAGGATTTTACACACTTTCCAGAGAGCAGGCTGTTTCTTGTCCTGAACAAAATGGCGGATACATTTGGATGAGATAGCAGGACAGAATGTCCCCATCACCTGCTAATGCTTTTCATTCTTTCACGACTGAGAGAGAGAGCGAAAGAGAGACGCTTCACTTAAAAGGTTGGCAGTGAGAATTGGAGGCAGGAGACAGTGGAGCTGTGAGCTGGCAGAGCAGGAGAAGAGGCACTTGCAGGAGAACTGATCTAAGCTAAGAGGTTATGTGTTCAATTTGACTGAGTCTGGTTTGATTGTAGTGGAACAAAGGAACAGAAGAAACTGAAGTCACTGTGACAGAGAACAGAGCAGCATTCTGTACTTCCTTCACATCTCACAACTTCTCAAAGGCCGAAGTGACCGGCTTCCAGAGTACAGAAGCAAGAAGATACTGCATCACAAAAACATGACTGATATGCAGTTTAATACTTGATTTAAAAAAACAGATGAAAACAACACAGAGGTATTTGATATGAGAGAAGGCTGTAGTTAAGCTAGTAATTGTCAACACATGCATTTGTGCATCAAGCATGCAGTTCTTCTGTCTATCGTTCCTGATGCTCTTTATTTAAGAAGTTGACTGGAATTATTTTCATGCATATTTTATACTGCTAATGCATTTTAGTGGCATCATTTAAAGAAAATGTAAATCTATCTGATCTCCTGCCAGGTCAAAAGTTCAAAATTGGAGAAAGTTCATGTTGTATTTTTTTTAAACGAAGCTTACAGTAACATCAGTAAATGTTTATCTGTTAAGTTCACGTTGAGCTTCTAAAATTCATGATGTCTGACCTCAGGGATATTTCATTATGCCATATGGCTGAAAGAGGGTGGTTTCTCATTTTTTATACAGGTGTACTTTATATACATTGTGCCACATATCTTAATTCTTAACCATAAAAACCTGTTGCATATACCTCTGTTAAAACTAAGCGCTAGTGTGCTGTCCCATACTATGGCCATCATGACACTTGACATAATGCAGTAAGCTGCACTTAGTACATTCTTATGTCAAAACAGCGGAATGGAAAAGTCTGTGTAAATGTTCTCTTACTGGCTTTGCTGTGTGTCTCAAGGCACGTAGACTCCAGTGTATGTTTTAAAATTGATAAGTGGTCCATGGGGGCCACGAGTCCCCAGCTAGCAAACCAACAGACTGTTTAAAACTGTGTGGACAAGCTACAGCTGCTGAATATGGGTCAGTAATAATATCAAAGCGTGATTCAGAGAATCTGCTGCTCCCACTAGAGTTGATCAAACTGCACGCAGAGGAGGGAGGGGGGTCACCACTACAATATGAAGCAGTTATTCCACACAATTTTCCCATGTGTGTTTATCTGCACCAAGAGAGGAGGCAGAGCTCAGCTGATTTTACATTGCAGATCGCAACCAGCTGAAGACCCATTGTCTCACCCACCCCTGCAATGGCTGTAAAAAACGCAAAAGGTGCTTTCTAGAGCCAGTGATTGGTTTGTCTGTACTACTGTAGAAATATGGCAGTGCAACATGGCGGACTCTGTAGAAGAGGACCCGTAGTTTCATATTTTTTGACAAAAGTAACTGCTACGAATATTTAAACTGCAGTAGGTGTCCTCAGGCTTGGTCAACACTAAGAATAATGTGACTTCTGTACAAGAAAGGTTTCATTCCCATTCATCCTTGTGTTTGGTAGGCATGAGACTACTACTACGTTGCAATCCCTGTTAGTCGTCAGTATATGGAAACAGACAGTTTGGACTACCTTGAAGCAAACACTTCACCCCCAAAAAATAAAAATAGTACACCCACGGCATAGAAACTAGTGCTCTCCATAGACTTGATAGAAGTATAAAAACCACACCAGCATGAAAATAGTGTAGTAAGAAAATGGCAGATATCGACACGACCTGTGTTTTTCTTTCTGTGGTTGCAGGAGGACAGAAGGACCCGGCTCAGGTCAACTGAACTGTCCTTTACCCAAATCTCACTTCCCTCTTTGGGATTCTCACAACTTGGCATCAAAATAATTGCAATTACCAGTTTAATAGTCTTTTTCTGTTTACGTTATGCCACTACAATGAAAACAATATGATCTCACAGGAGCTGAAAAAAAAGAACCTGTCCAACAGCAGCCAGGTCAACGTTTTCCCCCATTATGTAATATTTATGACAGGTCTAGTGTACAACAAGTGTGGCTCCTCGCCTGTGGCTTAGTGTACTTTGAACATCTGGTCCCAGTTTAGAAATGTTTTACACAGACTCACTCCATGTATTCTCTTGATGCCATTACATCATCTCTTTGCTATTCAGTATGTTAGATGTGGAAGAATACAGGTATCACTAATACTGGAATAATGGACTGCATTTTGCTCCTTTGAGATATTACATGTCAGGGCTGTAATTTACCTACATCTCTTAATGTATCCTATAAATAAAACAGGACTGTTCCTGGCACGCAGGTTAGGCAAGTGTGCCAAAAATAGTGACCCTTTATTACACTCTGCATTACATAATACAAAGCAAGTGCCATCTTTTACACTTGGCTAAAACCTTTCTTGCCAATGTAAACTTTTGAGATACATCAAGATAATGATAATAAATCCCACAAAAGGTCTTACTTGTGTGCATACAAATGCTTGTTGAATGAAGCTGTGTGTGTCATTGAGCTACTTCAGAGTTGGTGTGTTGGCAGAACAGAGTGCCGAGTTGGCACAGGCCTCTGGCACTCCTACATGCTCTGACACTCCTGGACCAGATCGCTTCCTGTTTTTGGCCACAGTGCTGTTTGTTCAGCAAACGTGGACAGAAACAGAGTTGACCCTCACTTTTCTAAATGTCCAACAGCCCAAACACATGAGTAGGACATTTCACCACTGGTGTACAAGTTCCAGATTGTTGAGGGGGAAGAGTGCAGATTCAGAAAGATACTCTTTTTAATCACCAGCACAAGAAGTGATAGTGTTTTACAGGCAGATGTGTCAAACTTGGTTCCTGACTTTTCTGCACCTACTTGTTCCTTTCATCCAATGTTTTAACCACAAGTCATCAAAAATTCACTTGTCCTTGTAGAATAGGTGGTGCTGGATGCTTGGTAAGGCCAAGGCAATATATAATATATAAGGCATTATATTGTGGCTGGTGAGCTAACCTGACAGTTAGCAAGCAAGCTAGCTCAATTTCCAAGAGCACAATAAGTAAACAGTTTATCCAAGGGACATATTTGTGCCTTAGCAGCTGTCTCACGACTCAAAACAAACCATGAGTAGTATATTCTGTCAGAGCAGGGTTATATCTAATAGTATGGTGAGAAACGGCTGTCCATTTTGGACTCTCTGGCTCTCTGTTCCATCAGACGTTAGCACTGTCAACATGGTTTACAGATTTTTAAAGGGTACAAGTTCACACGTTACTGCTGAACTCCATGAGAAAGCTCTGCACAGATTTCATGTGCTGCTGCCTCTGAATCCAACGATTGAGGTAAAACTGCAGCAATGAATTGATTGTGATCGGTTAAAAATGCTGCTGAGACCAGGGCCCTCACTTACCCAAACTCTACAACCTCTTGCCTTCTTTCCTCAGACACACCTTCTGGCAGTATCGTAAAGAGAACCCTCAATCCAAAGTAGGTGAACCGCCTCCTGACGGCCTCCCAGGCTTCAACAGTGGCGTGATGTTATTGGACCTGGGTGCTATGAGGGCTTCAGCTCTCTACAACCAACTGTTGGAGCCAAGCAATGTGGCCAAACTAGCTGACCAGTATCGCTTCAGGGGCCACCTGGGTGACCAGGACTTCTTCACCATGATCGGCATGGAGCATCCTGAACTGTTTTATTCCCTGGCCTGTGGTTGGAACCGGCAGCTGTGCACCTGGTGGAGGGACCATGGATACGGAGATGTGTTTCAGCTGTATTATCGCTGTGGTGGACCTGTCTATATCTACCATGGGAACTGTAACTCTCCTATACCAGATGACTGATGTATGTACTGGAATAATGCTGTAACTGAAAATAAGTCCATGGCATCTACAATAACAGTTAAATGGAAATTTTTGCCCTGGTTTTTGGGAGGGAGGATTGTGACTTTATGGCATTTTCCATTCTTGACCACTGTACTGCCCATGTAGTCACAGACTCTGCCCCCTGCTGGTCGAGGGGCTAGTGAAGGGCCCACTCATACTTGTTGCCTAAAATGCGGTGCTCACCGGTGTCATTTTTTGAATAAATTTTGGCATTCAGGCCGAAAAACAGCCTCGCTTTACAGCAATGCCAGGAGTTGCCATAGTGGGGTCGTGTTTCTTCAGGTACTGAGATGATGAAAAGAAGAAATATAATCTATGAAGTTCAGTTTGAGAGATGGATCCTTTCACTTGAAGGCTTAACTACAGAAAATATTGTTCACATTACAAAATAATCTCCCAGGAGCATCTTGCCTATATTTGATTGGCCATCCTTGCTGGATTGACGTTGTATTGTAGCAAAAGTGTGGCCTAAGAAGTCATTTTTCTTTTCATTTGCTTCTGTATTATGATTTCAATAAATTTTGCCTTTGTTTTGAGGAGAATCTAAAAGACCACTAGACCACCATTAGATGAAGTGGTGTAAATGGCTATTTTTTATGATTCACAAGGAATTCATATCACTAGCAGATGTTATATAGGATCAGCAAATGTGGTAATTGGTTAATCTATAAATAAAAAAGCATCTTGTACCTTTTTCCCCTCACTCTGTTTCCAGCACCTCAAGTTTTCCATCAGTGGCTCAAGTTCACCCCACACCTTATCTTCCTACAACACCTCACCAGGTGAGGGCTAATCTGATGCTATTTACTTCACCTCTGTGGCTTGTTGGTTTGTTTAACACTCCGTCTTTCCGGAGCCACGTGGGCACAAGGCACAACACACTGCCACAATTCCTCTCAGACACATCTTTCAGCAGGTAGGAAGACAGGGGCAAAGAAAAAAAACATCACATCAGAGGGTGGGGGAGGCGTTGGAGAGATAACGGTTAACAATGATGGCACTGACAGCTGTTCGTGCCCTGCATTTGTAGTTTAGCTGAGGCCAAACATAAATCCACATCAGCACAGCACACATATCAGAAAGAGTGAAACAGCCGGAAACGTGACTGCAGATGCTGACCCACTTTTGAGTTTTCTTGCTGTCCTTTCTGAACTGACGCTCGGATTCAAAGAAATGTCAGTGCTCTATATTCATCAGTCAAGAAATTGTCTGAGGTGATGCACACAGTAAGAGTGAGGCAGCAGAATAATCAGAGGAGTCAATGGAAAGGCTACTGAAAACTATTGAAAACAAACAATACCTTTTCTGCCTCTTTCAGAACAACACTCTTAAGCCTCCATAGCTCTGAAATACATTGTTGGCAAGATAAATAACCACTGAATCAAAGTAAATAGTGAAAAATAACTTCCCTTCTCAGTTTGTGATTGCACTTTACAACCTCAAAACACATGCTTTATCTTTAATGGTTTTGCTGATTTGTCCAGGTTAGATTTATTCTGCTGTTTATTGTTTGTCCTTTGTTTTTAAGGACCATACCAATGGTTTTGTTCATTTTGGCCCATTAACTGTGAATTTTTATTTGTAGGTTTTGATTGATGTCCCGCTCTTGAGGCAGTAATTGGTTTCCATTTCTTTCATTGCATTATGAAAATCTTGACTGTGAAGTGCTTGTGCTCACAATGAGCACTTCTTATTTGTCAGTACATAATTATGTTGGATAGCAGTTGCAAGTGGGGCATTTCCAAATTCTTCATAGTGGTGCATTCAAAAACATTTCAGTGTCCCAGAAAGGATAACTATCTGCTGAAAAAAAACAATCTAAAAATTTGTGTCGCTCCGGTTGGCAAAATGTTAGATTATGGACTAACATGCAAATCCAATGGTGTCATCATTTAAAATATCTTTTTTATCTTACCTGCTGTTTTGTTAACTGTTTGTCCCTGTGTGCTGTATATACTGTATCCATTCCAAGGTTTGGTTACACTTTGCTACTACTAATAGGGAAAATAGAAATATCATTGAGACAACTTGTCTATTTAAATCTCAGTAAATATTCATTCATTGTTCATTTTTCATTGGAAACTTAATTCTTTATATATTTTCTGCATGTTCAACTGGCCTCACCACTGACCAAAAGACTCTTGGTTATGCTGTCAAGTCATAAGTATTGATTTTAAGTGTACTAATTCAACACTTTATTTTCCCCATATAGTATCACTTTACATACCCATACTTCTTTCCAGGAACCTGCTGTGAAATTGTTACTTTTCTCCTTTCAAACACAAACTGAAGAGATGGTGTACAATGAGAACGATCTGGTTTAACTTGATAAATGTGAAAAAGGTAGTCACCTATGTTCACCCACCAATAGCAAACAGTTCGTAGCTTCAGTGTGAGTACTGTAAATGGCTGTTCTGTATCAGTAAGTTGAATGTGCAATTCTAATTTTAAAGGGCTAACAGATGTTTGCAATTAAGTGTAGAAATGAAGTAAATGTACCATAATCTCACTGAGAATCGCTGTGACAGCTTAGAGAGCTGCTGCTGTGCTGTTAAAGATTCAAAGCGTCATGTTTCTTTCAATGGCAAGACAAAAGCAAACATGAAAGCAGCCTCACGTGAAGCCAGGCGCTTTGGTCATTGAGCTAAAACACTGAAAGAGCGTCTTTGATCGACGAGCTTCTTGTGAAATAAATAAAATACAGGAAACTTCCCACTTTGTTCAGATGTTAGTCTCAACATTTTTATTTCAGGACTTTGAAATTGTGTTTCTTTTGTGTGTTCAGCTCTTCTAAATAAATTATAATTTGTGTCTTTTTTTATGGTGTTATTGTTTTATAGAAAGTAAGGATGAACACATAAGTCGCTCTCTGTTCTTGTTTCAGTAGCTAAAGAGCTCACATGAGAGAGAAAGAGGTGACAACGCTCCCATCCTCATGAAAACTGTGATGCTTTTACTCACTTAGGGGTTAGAATGAGGCGGTAAAAATAAGGGTATGTTAATGGAGTGCACTCGTGTTTCTCGTTATACAAACACCTGCCTGTGTTCTTGTTTGTCTGCTACGAGCTAGACATGACCTATTTCTGTCACTCAAATTTGCCAACACGGGCAGCTCCATCGTCCACAGGCAGAACAACAACAACATCACTCAGCCTTGACCCCTGAATGTGCTGACATTAAATAACCCAATTTACACCTGAAACTCAAATGTATCGTGAGGAATATAATACATTATTTTCAATGATGTTTTGATGCACAACAGGTTCTATAATGTGGACGATAAGATTCATGGATTTTAAGTTTTATCTGACAGCAGAGATTGTGCCTCTACAGAGTGAATGAAACAGCACATAAAATGTGGACAGTTCTGTTTTTTTTTCATACATTTGTTTTTGTCATCATGAAATTGTGCACATGCATAAGCCCAAATACAGACTCACAATTATCTGTGATTGCACGGATATTTAGGCATTAAAGCTTTTTCAGCTGTTCATCCCATATTGCAAAAACAGACTGCACCATTAACGAAGTGGCTTTTCTCGCTTTGAAGTCCTAGTGCCTGGCCTTGTATTACAGCTCCTACATTGATGAAATTCTATTAGGTTGGCCATAATAACCCTGGGCTATGTAGCCTATTAGTGTGCTGTGATTCCTAAAATCCCTCTGCCTGGATTCATCGACAAACACTTTGAGGACATTTACTTTCAGGGCGAGCAGCAGAAACAGCAGGCTGGAATAGATTTGATACAGCAGCAGCATTGATGTCGTATCCAAGAAACACAAACAGCTCAATCAAGAGCTCAGTAAGACTGAAACTCTTTTTGCTCTGTTTCCTACAGATCGATGCTCTGCGGACTGTATTTCTGCCGTAGCTGCTAATCATAGATGAGTCACTAAATGAGCAGCACATCATGAGACTCCCACAGACATGCATGCAAGTGAATAGCATATGGATGCATGAAGGAGCCTACGCATGTGCATAGGACGAGTCAAAAGCAGTGTTTACACAGGTGACCCAGTGACCTTGTTTTTCACTGTGAGCCACTGGGAGGTATGTGCTCAGTGCCTCTAGCAATGAGAAGCTGGAAATATATTTCACCATGTATATAATGTATGTTATTTTCAATTCCTGTTCAGTTTGTTTCTGACAGTGTCTTGCTTAATATATTGGTACACTTTACTTTCATGCAAACAGCATTAACTTTTTCTTGAACTTCCTTCATCTTGCAGTGCAGAAACTCTTCAGCTTAAACCATCTCTGTCTTGCTGGCTGTGACTTTGCTGTCTGACAATTTGACACTCCTGAGTTTGGTTAATATGCTGGCCATGTGGCATTTTATATTAATGACGACGATTAACGGCGACAAAAAAAAACAGATGCTCAAAATCTAATCAAGGCATTTAAAAAAGTCTTGTGTGAGGGGCATTTAGAAGAGCTCCAGCTCATTCCCATCTTAGCTCCAAATCTATTTTGAAGGCACTCATCCTGACACCCACACATTCAATAAGTATATCAAACTTTTTCATTTTGGCAGTGTGAGATTTGTTTTCCTCCTGTGCCGTCAGACAGAGTAGAGATCCTGCTGCTGACATGTTTGTGCTAGTATAACAGAGCAACGGCAGATAATTTCATTCCCTTCTTCACTTGGTGTTTACACCAACAATTTTTGATTAAAAAAAAAACACATGATAATGTACAATGACACATCATTAAATATCTCAAGCTGCTCTCTTTCTGCATTGGCAGAAGGAGTTAGCTGATTGAAATTCCAGTCTTTGCTGACAGCCAGTCTAGTTTGAACATTCAGACCATGTCAAATCTAAAATATATCGCCATCTCTGCTTCTGAAAGACATTTACCTGGCAGGAGCTCTACATGATCTGTGTGACAGTGACTACATTTATATGGACAAAATATTCAATTTTTGCCTTTATTCCAAAAAAAAAAAAAAAAAAAAAAAAAACAATATTCCTGCTAAGCGGTTTATATGGCTAATGAAAATTAATGTTCCACTACTATTTCTCTCTCCATGCAGCCATGCTTATTCTAACATACTGAGGTACTTCAAAAGGTTGGTGTTTTCCAAAAACCTGTTGATATCCAAGTCTTTCACCATGTTTAAAAGTATGTGTTTCTCCTTCCAGCCAGAAATGTGGGCTTTTCTTGTGTGCATGCATCTCTGCCCCAGCCTTGCAAACTGTTTGCTAGTTAGTTTGTTTACCACAAACAGAGGTGACTGTAAATGGTCAAAGAGGCCGTGTGTTGCAAACTGTGGTAAAAAAAATCCAATTGAGACACATATTCCAAATGCACTGTATACAAGTCCAATACATGCTCCTAAACCTCAATAACATCAGCACATCCCATGTCTCAGCCAGAAAACACTCCATTCTTAACATAGCCTAATTTGGAAAATCTAAACAGAATATGCTGTTTACATGATGCATATCAAATTCAAAATATTGTCATATTCGGAATAATCGTAGAAAATTAGTGTACATGTGAACATGTGGTTTGAAACAACTGAAGCAGAGCCTGTATGTGTGTGTCTGACACAGTGCTCTGCTAGACTAAATGTAGGCCAGTATCTTCCTGAATGCTTCTCAGCTCCCTCTCTCTCAGCCACCCACAGATAGTGGGCAGTCTGCCCAATACAAAGCTGAACAATGACAGACCTTCATATCTCTGCACACATCATTCACTTCTCAGTTAGTGTTTGTTCTACACTCTTTCCTCTCTCTTTCTGTCTGTATTAAAATATTTTTTTGAATTAAAAATAAGTATGAGGACATGATGAAGAAGCACACGGGAAGCAGCTAGCCTAGTTGAAAGGTAGCTTCCAATAACTACAAAGCTGTCTGATACACATGTTGCATCTTGTATGGGGTATTTACCAAATGACACATGCTTTATAAGTTAGCTATGAAGCTATGTCGTTTAATGAGGGTGTCCATGCAGAATTTATCAGCAAATGACACAAATGCAGCTGACAAAAGATATTAGGTCTGAGTTGATTGTGAGAGGAGCTGCTGCTCCCAGACTCTGGGCCAAAGGGCTGGAGGAATCCGTGTGGATGGCTGAGCTATGAATATGCCTTTGAACTATTCTCGTCCTTTTTCATTGTGCTTCCACCAAGAATATGGCTGCAGGATGTTTTGTTTGACAAAGAGTACGGCATACCTATGGTGCTTTTCAAGCCGCATACACTGAGCAACCTCTGGTGCTGAATGATGCCACACCTTCCATGCAAAGTGTCCTGGTCCATATAGTCCAAGGGTCAACAAGCCCTGTGACCAAAGAGGACCAAACCATAACTCCTCGGCCGCTGCATTTTAGGTCTAATGAAAGAGTTGCATGGCTATCATGGTCTCATGGTGAATATGCATGAAACTGTTTCATTATCCCAGAAAAGCTGCTAAACTCTTATTATTTCCTAACAATTCAACAGTCTGCCAACAATGGCCAGTTTCAAGGTGAGCTTCAGCAATGAGAAACAATGAATGCTGCTGCTCATACATAAAAATTTCTGCTGTGTCTGTGAATCCTGTGGCCTCAAGGATGCAGACAGTAAAAAGCTGCTTCAAGGGAGTTTCTCAAAATGACCAATAATTCAGGGAAGGCTTCTAGAAAGTGGGGACATTTTGACATGACTTTATCAGTTCAGTATCAATTTAAATGGAAGAAAACATTTGCATGAAGAAACAGAATAGAGAAAGGACAATGTACTGTGTGCAAATGGCCAGTTGCTACTGTCATTAAAGAATTCTGGTCTCTCTTTTCATTGCTGGTTTTCATTGCCTCTTCACATCCAATGTTTTGCATATGCATAACGAGAAACAAATTAACATGCACTCACATGCTCCCCCACCATCTGTGGTCCTCAGAGATTGCTCTGTTTTCCAGCTCCCAGTGTCAGAACAGCTGTAACTTATAAACAAGAAGGAAGATTATGATGACGGCAGAGGGTCATTTTGTGAATCACCAACAGATAAATATCAGCCAAAATGGCACAGCTCGAAATTGGACCAGAGAGTGTCAATATAATTTCTCCGACTCATTATTTTGAGTATATGTAATAGCCTAATAGTCTGAATCATGTGAATTTTTTCAAATGTATCCTACATACACGGATTTGATGCTCTTATCCAAGTGGAAACAGTATAATTACCTGAAATTTGTAACTGGACATTACTAAGAGGAACAAAAGGATAGATGTGCAACCCCAGAAAGACCTGAGGAAGGCTGAAGAACATTTTATTTCCAAACACACTTTTCCTAAATCATAATTCTAATAGGATTTCTCCACTCTAATTTTGTGCTATGCTCCTGTTGGTGCAAATGATCTGATCACAATAAACATGGTGGAAACTTCAAAGAGAAATAGTTTGGGAAATACACTTCTTTGTTGGAGAGTTGGATGAGATGATTTATGCCTTCCACAATCTCAGTACCCCAACCAGATTTTATCCAAAAAAGCAAGCATGGACTATTGGTGTTGATAGCACCAACATCAACAATAAGAAGACAATGAATTTTGTTTCCCTGTTTCCGGTCTTTATGCTAAGCTAAGCTAACTGACTGTTGATTATAACCTTACATTCAGTGGACAGACATGAGAGTGGTAGGGATCTCAGTCTTCACAAGAAACCAAATAAGTGTATTATTCCTTCAAGAGGCACAGATGTATCAGCAAACCTTGATAACTAACATTAATACATTATCTGTATTTTAATATACGCTTGTTTGCACCGACTTTGTGAATTGGAGGATTCATTCACGCTCAATATTTGGCGCAGTCAGAACAAAATTAAAATCAGTGACAGGAAATGATCTGTGGGGCTAAGCAGATACTGACACTGCACTAACTGAGCTCCTCACTAAGGAAATGAAGAAAAGAAATAGTACTATTTTTCCAGTATAAGCACATTATGTAACATGGAAATTTTCAGACTATAGCTGAAAGTGTAAATAAGGATTCCAAATATTGAGCACAGTATGAAATTAAACCACTGTGAAATAATATGTTAGCAAAAGCCTTGAAGGGATTGTGTACACGCACAGTTAAAGTACAGCAACAGGAAGGACAACAACCCTTGACACATGTAATCATATGTACTGTTTGTTCAGGTTTTATTCAGGTGAATGACACGGAATAAACTATATGAGATCAGGTGAATACATAAGATGGATTTGGAAGGTGCGTCACAAACTGCAGGGAACACAGCATGTCAAAATGAGCAGACAGTGAGATATATGAACAGACTGTCTCAAGAGCTACACCTAGACATAATACAGTCATTTATTTACAAGATATGGAATCACAATGCCTTCTGGGAGGATGCAAACTGTGAACACTGGCCGGGAAGCTGACCCACATAATATATGGCTCTATCCAGCAGAAATTAGGTCTCTGTGTCGCCCCACTTCAAAGTCCAGGGGGAGAGATGTCCATGTTAACATCTAATAATCTAACAATCCAAACTATTCTTGAGATGGGGTGAGGCTGACTGAACTTGTCCCAAATGCAGTGGAGTTCAATCATTTTTCTTGCCTTATGCGCAAGAGGGGATTTCAACAAATACGTTAAATAAGACATTAGTTAAGTGCATCATTTTGTTCTAAGGTAACGTCTTTATGAAAGTTTAGTCTTAGTGTGTAAACACAACACTGCAGTTTTTTGACATCCCTTAAATGTACTTTACAGGTCAACAGATCTTTCAATTTGAAATAAATTTAAGTTTCTTGAGGAGTAAAAACATTCAGCACAAGGGTAAACAGTGTCCTTCTGAGGTTTCATAGTGATAGACTGTTTATAAGCTGTTGATGAAACACGTCCTCTCCCGGTTTAGATGTAATAAAAATGCTTGATTTCAATAGCTTTCACGTCATTGATCATAATTGATGAGTTGACCTCCTTCCTCTTGGTGGACGTGACTGAGCAGAAAATTAATCCTCCCATTGGGCTTACTGGAGATTGATAAAGTCAAAAAAAAAAAAAAAAAAAAAGAGACCAACAAATCAAATAAGAATACAGCAGTCACTTTTGGCCATCTTCTCTCCAGTAAAGTCAATATCTTTGATTATAACACGCTTTGCCGGGAGACGTGTCTGGTCTGGAAAATGGGTAAAAGCAGGAGTGAACTTGGCATCAAGGAGACATCCAGGTGTGAATGACCTAAAAAGTGTAAGGACGTCTTTCTGACTGAACAGGAAGTCCTTTTAAAAGAGTTAGACCTGTAACATATATTTATGGTTATACATCACATCAATCTGAAGTGTGGGGGCAGTGAAATGACGCATATGTCAGGTGATTTCGCTCCATGGTAGCTGTGCTCCTCAATGCTTTATGTGCCAGTTACCGGATGAGACATAATGCTGACCCCATTTTGTGGTATTTGTTGGTGATATGATGTCTGATACTTAGTGAGGCCACACAGATTGCTTCTGGCAAGATCATCAGGTGGCATTTATGGGAGTTCATAGGAAGAGCTGCCCAGCAGGTGTGCGTGTCTGCATGTGTGTTGGGAGGTTCAATGTAATGCTAAAGAACGGGCATCTTACATATCGATTTCAGTGTGCCTGTGCTGATTTGATAATACTATGACTTCCCATATCTCTTCCTATATATATATAAATGGCTTTCACATACATGCACAGTCCAGCACACAAAATCCATACACACAAGGCCGTGCACATACATAGCTTTTCCCTTGTGCAAGCCCGCTGATGGAAATACCCCCGAGTCTGAAAGGAAAACCAGAGGGAAAGGTTGCAATAATGAAGCCCTGATATGTCAGCCCATTCTGGTGCATGTGCGTCAGGCAGGACATAAGACACAAACAGCAGAACACATAAGTAGGTCAGTGTGCTATCGTACATGCAACAGGCGAGCAGAAGAGGAGCTCTGATTAACAGCCACTCAGATCATGCCATTGCATACATTACATAGCTGACACACTTTATTTAACAGGTACTGAGGTCACAGTAAGGAGACCTTCTGTGGGAAACTCATCAGATATCCGCTGTTTAATTAATTCAGAAACTGTATTTTCTTCCACATTAAAATCTAGAAATTCTTCATCATGACCTGCAGGACGGTGTAATAAACAGATGGAGACTGTCGACCAGAAGCTTTGGGTTCATGCCCCATGACAGTGAACAGCTGCCCTACTGAAGGCACTGAACTCCCATCAGTTCAAGCCGTGCTGTTCTGAAGTTGACCCTGGATATCTCACTTCCATATAGAGCAGGGCAAGCAAAAACACAAATAGACTGCCATTCATCAATCAAAGAAATACCAAGGCTCTAATATCCAATAAAGCCATAACAAAGGAGCTAAAACAAAACACAATGAACTACATCACGGGCACTTTCAATTCAGATTTTTTCAGAGTTTTTTTGTCCATGTTTCCAGCAGGACTCCAGTCTGAAGTCTAAGACTTTTGACTTAAGTATCCGAGAAGAGTAAAAGTGCATGAGTAGAGCATTCTTCATGCCAGGACATCTCTAAAAAGTCCCATCCTAGCAGCATCAGCTGTACTTTAAAATTAATGCAAAAGGTGAATATGAATATGCTAACACTGTTCCAGCACACTTAAATCCTATAGTACACATTAGCAAGACACAATAATGCCCTAAATGTAAGCATTTAAATATGCATGGTAACGTGCTAATGTCAGGACACGAACATGCTCAATGTTATCTCAGCATATTAACCTACAATGGTTGTTAACGTGCATGACATGTCGGTATTATATCTAAGCTCAAAAACAGCTGAGTTAAATACATCGGAGACTTTTAGATTGGTTGAGCCAAGCTGTACACTGTAGAGCTTTGTCTGACATGCCCAAAAATGGACATTGTACACTCGATGATTCCCTTTTATGTAGTAACCCTTCTACAAATTTCTGTCTGTCCAGGCGCTCTGGTATGTATTTAGCATCACAGCCTCATGGGGCTGCTAGCATGACTACATAAAGATTTATTCTTATTTAGACAGAGTGAATATCAATTAATCCATGAAGCAATTATCAATTCCCAGACCAGATCCTTGGTGCAAACACCCAGCATTACCATGGCAACAAGTACACTGTAACTTCTCAAGAAGCCCAGTTGCTATTGTTGGCAAAACCAGTATAACCCACCATCAAATGACTGCATGCCCTGCAGGCAGTCTGTGTGTCCACAGCTCTGTCCTCATTCCTTGGCTCAGATGGCTGGCGTCCACACCCTGTGTCTCTGCCAAAGCAGTGGTAGTGACTCACTGGCCTTTATGACAGAGAAGTCGAATAAGTCAAAGCCTCCTGAGCTGATGCACATGCTGTCCTCAGAGGGACATCACCAACAGGGAGGCATTTTAATTACAAGTTCATTACGTTCATTCACGTACTTGATGTCACCATGGAAAATATGACAGTGTTAACCAGATTAAACAAGCAATGAAATAAGGCATATTTGTGCCACCCAAACTCTTCATCACGAGGAGATTTTAACTGTCTTCTTTCCACCAAAATAACAGCATCTACTGCATGTCTGTCTACCCTGGAAGAAGGACCCCTCTTCTGTCGCTCTTCCTGAGGTTTCTTCCATTTTTGGGGTCAATTTTTCCTTATCTGAATCGAGGGACAGAGGGCGTCATATCCTGTGTAGACTGTCAACTGGTGTCCTTCAGATCACATTCAGCCCACAGAATATTAATGAATTCAGAAAGTGCGCACATCAAATGTTACTCACCAATGGAAGAGACAGCCGTCTGTCCTGAGAGTGACGGTCGATCAGCTTGCCAACCCTTAGCAACGAGCCAAAAAGTCCGTAATTCATAATTCAATGATTTTTAGGAGTCTATTCACACTAATATAGTCTCATAAAATGACATTAACTTTGTAAGGAAGTGAAAATAGGACCAGTAACAGGATAATTAAGCCTAAACAAATAATTAAAAAGGCCAGTACCCACAGAAAAATTCCGACCCTCGGTTAAGGACCCCAGCCATACCTGACTCCAATACGTCATGAATTGTAATGTTTTCTATTTTGAAATAGGTTCATATTGATCAATAATATGTTAATGATGCTGAATATACAGTGTAGATGGAGATAATTCACTGCAATTCTGTGGGTTTAATGTGGCTTATTTCCCTATCACTGACATTATTGTCAGGGCAACATTAACTGCTGCAGAAAGTGTGTGTTGTGTTGTTGCTACTGAGTTCACACAGTAACATTACACCAGAGAATTTACTATCAGCTCCTAAATCGCAGATACAGGATGTGTCTCCTTTTCTCTAGTCCATAATGTCTTCAGCTAGTGTAGATGAAGTTGTGAGAATAATGTCTGAGTCAGAAATAAATATGGACTAACAGCCTGAGCCTTGTCTGCCTCGGTTTCGTGCTGGCCCAATCACAAGAGATGTTATGTTAATTAACTGCTGAAGTATAATTTTATTATCACCAGACCTCTGGCCTTGACTTGAAATCTGATGCAGGCTTTTGAGTGACAAGCTTGAAAAGCGCTGTTCTTGGTCAAGCACTGGGACTGCTGCACTGCGTATGAAAAGAGCCTTCATTTTCTAAGTTCACATTCATGATCCATCTTTAGGCGGAACAGCAGACTTTCTCAATAACTCAACCTTCAACTCTATATACAGGAAATAATTACTTACCCAGAGCAGAAACCCTCTCAAGCCCCATAGCAAATTCTCATTTATCGCAGCTGACTTTGAGAGACAACTTAGATTTTCTGAGGTCACTGGGGCAGACATGGACATGTCGCCAATGTACAGTCCTGGAAACTGTTTCGATGCCTGCTATAAATTGCTCGTTTTTTTCTTTTTGTACTCAATAGGAAGCCAGTACACCTGGAGTACAGTGCACTAGACCAATGAAGTGTATTATAGCACTCAGAGTGGTAGTATGTGGGTAACATATGTAGCAATATTAGCATTCATTCGAAGTCATGTTTCTGGCTATCTGGCAAATGCGCAGTATATCCAATATTCAGTATCTCTCTAGCTTTATTATGGTCTTCACCAACTCCTGAGGAAAACATCTGGCTCTCTAGCTGCTAAATGCTCTACTGTATTCATGAGCTAGATGCTAAGTGTGTCTGCCTGTTGTTTGGTGAGGGGCAGATAGCGTACGGTGGGTTTGTTGGAGCTTTTTTGCTAAAAGCAGCTGCCTGCTGCAGCTGGAAATGAGGTTGATGAACCTGCAGGGCAGAAAACCAAAACCATCAGCACAAAGATACTGAAGGTATTGAGCTGAAAAGCACAACAGAGTTTGGTGTTTATTATCTGTGGGTTTGTCAGTACCATCGATCCCTTCCACATTACATGCAGTTTTATCTTTCATGTTCTCTTTCTTTCTGGACTTCTTTCTCTGTTTCATATGTGGCTGGCCTTGCATGAAATTGCTGATGACTAAGTATCTGGTGTCATATCCAGTGACCTTAATAATATGCTGCTAATGGGCAGCAAAGGAAAAACTCACTGGCATACAAATGGAAGCAAAATCTTGCTTTTGTTTCATCACTTAGACACACAGACAGATATGAAGTGTCTGCAATAAGTTTGACAAAGCACTTAAGTTGTAATATATGTCCTGAGCAGATCAGTACTTGCAGATAGTAGTCACACTGAAATCAAGTGCCATTCTCACACACACACACACACACACACACACACACATACACACACACACACACACACACACACACACACACACCCCTCTTGTTTCTTTCTTACCACCCAGGTCAAGGCTAAACACTGTCATATGTTTGTGTGTATGATAGAGAGAGGAGGATGCACAGCTCCGAAAATCATAAGCAAACAATAAATCAATATGTAACAAGCCAGCCAAAAATAAATTAATGTGCGGGAAACCTTGTGTATCCTTAAGTGTTGTATAAATCAACAAATTCACACAAACATCTATACGATGTCATGCCCATGCACACATGCAAGACAAACACGTGAGTGTTGCTCTCACATGGCCCCGGCACAGAGATCAGTTGATCTGTGCTGCTTCTCATGTGGAAAGTATCAAGATAAACAGCCACCTAGAGAAAAAACAATAACTACTTTGTCTGCAATTTGCCCTGAATAATCCTGCTCAGCCTGGACTATATTATTATTTTTTCTTTTGGTCCACGGATCTTCAATCTTTGCCTGATTCCGGCTGATTTATGAATTTGAACCATTATTTTAAGTGCTCATCCCAAAACGTTTTTTATCATATCTTGGGGCACAAAGTGGTGTTGCACAATAATAGAGGTCATGTTACTCACTTAAGATGGTTTGTTTCTTACCTTCCTAGAGTATCTTAATTTTAAAAATGCTTGCCCTTTATGACAAAAGACATTTATGACTATCTGAGATGGAGGAGAAAGGCCATAAATGGCATCAGAGCTGTCAGTGACGCAGAGAGAGGACACGGGGGGAAAGGGAGGACGTGAGCAGGTGAGTAGTGGACTGATTAAAATCTCCTGCGGTCAGGCTGATGAGCAGATGCAAACAGAAGCATGTCTTTGTGTGAGGAATTCACACACACCCACACACACACGCACACACACAGCCAGATGTAAAAGCTGCAAAATAAATGACTTTCTCCTGGCAGGTGGAGGGGCATTTTGTTGACATGGCAGGTAAAGTGTCTGGCCTCCATGGGTTTGACCCACATTCAGTATCCAGACAACAAACAGGTGCTCCTACTGTTCCAATCTCACTACTCGTTCTCTCTTTGTGTTTGTTTCTTTTATCACAGATGAGCCTGCTATGTAAAAAGAGAAATGACTAATGAAAATTAGTCCTCTCCCCCGGTGATGTTGCTTCAGAAAGCAGCAAGGTGCCAGGGAAAATACTGACACTGACATAAATGTTCAGCTATTTCATCCATGGTACGTTCTGCTAAGGGAATATTTAGTTCCACATCACAAGAAAAGCTTTGATTACATTAAAGAGGAGCAGTGGATCCAATGTTCAGTCTAAATCCAGCCAGCTTTCATCAAAATAGCAAATTGCAATGCTGTTTGAACTCAAGTGCCCAATGAGGCTTTATTGAAACTAGTTTTGACACAGGTGACCTTGTTGCATATGAGGCACTCAGACCACATGCTGTTCGCATTTTAAATCAACAGTGTCCCTGTGTGTGTCTACTGAAAAGCTGCCCAGGTTTGTCTCCAGAGATGTCACTCCTCTGCTGGTATGTGTATGTGTGCATATTAGTGTGCGTCTCAAATCCTGATATAAATGTAATCTGACATGCACGAGGCGTCACACATTTTTCTAAGATCTTACACACAACATAGATTTGCTTTATACCTGCAGTCACATTCCAGCTGTCCATCCATCGACAGCTGTTGCTTTCCTCCACAAATTTAACATTCACCACTAGTGTGTGTAACATAATGACTCATGCTGATGGAAATGTAAAATAATACCAGAGGCAAACTGAAGCTGACCAACTGCTGAATAGTGTTACATGGAATCTCCATCAGAAAGACAGAAATATGTTGATTTAATCAGCTTTGCAGTACTATTTGTCTGTGTTAAGACATGTTGTTATGTTAGTCAGTAAGTTTAAGTCCCTGGACAGCAGAATAGTTGGTTAAATAATTTTTACACAGTGCTCTATTTATCTTTATTATTATATATTATGATTATTATTATTCAGCCCTTCGGTTGTGATAAGATTACACACTAAACAACAACACTTGGCTCCCCAGAAACTGAAATACAAATGTGGAACTATTGTAAGTAAAAAGCAAATCCTGATGAATAATTATTAACTATAATAAGAGTTCATCCACACGTCTCCTTATGAAATATGAGGTGCTAGATAAAAATAAATCCATTGATTGCTGCAATTTATTTGGAGTGAAATCATTTCAGCACAAAATGCTCGCATTTTAAATGCTGGTGTGATTGGGCCATATCTCTGGGTCAACTTCAGTACGGTGGATTCCCACGCTGCTTAATGCACATTTGACATTTTACAGTTGGATTAATGTGTTCTTGAGGGACAATAATACATGGTTATCGACAGCTGTTCTGCTTCCTTTCTCTTCTTTGATTTTCTGAAAGTCTTCAAATCTGTTGATATCATTTGACATAGTTAGTGGATTATTAACATGTTTTTCTATGTTTCTGTATTTTTTCTAGCATTCAGGGTTGATAAACACTTTTCCTCATAGTGAAGACAGTACTAGCTGCCAGCAGCAGTGAATTGAAAGGGGTGGGTGGTGATGGAGGATGCTCTCGCTCATGGTCTTTCTTTGTGTCTCATGCTCTGTCTTTGCCTCACTGTCTCTGTGGCTGGTGCTCAACTCTAAGCAGAACAAACCAATCATCCATCTGCTCTGATCTAGTCACCACACCACTCCATGGCTGTGCATACACCTTCCCTTTTTGCCTGTGTGTGTCTAAATTCACTAATTTCTGTCAAGTGTGCTTTATATATACAAATGTTTTAGGGTAACAGATTATGTTGTCTCAAATACCAATCTGTGTCTTTTCAATCTGCAGGATGGGTAATTTTGATTAGCAGTGTGATCATAGACACATTAAATACACATAAACTTTCACACCTCACTACACAATCCAACTAGTGTTGCTTTTTAGGAAATACGCAATTTAACCGATAATTGGGAAACAGTGGTCAGGAAACAGATTTTTCATACTTGACCTAAATAATATAGGCTTTGGACCCTTCAGTGACCACAGACCATTCATTAAACTGTTCATTCTTTGGTGGCAGAATGCTGGAGCCTATCGCAAGCGAGGCACATCCAGGTCACAGTCTATCACAGGGATAACACACAAATAGACACTTTACTCACACCTATGGAGAACTTAAACTCCACACGTAGAGGTAGGCAGTGTAAGTAGCCAATGTTAAGGGACATTTGCTGATGATCAGATAATCTGACTTTGTGAAAGTCTCTGATGCCTCAAAACACTCAAACTAGATCTCACAGGGATAGCAGTACAATAACCCCCCCCCACCAGTACCACTTCCTCCATCTGCCCCATAGAGGCTGCCAGTTCAGCCCTGGCACAAAGCCCCGTCCAGCATCCTGGACCACCCACTCATATCTGCTGTGACTTCTGCTCAAGTGACACCGGCAATAGCAACTCTGATTTACTGTGACTGGTTATGCACTATATACATACTGTACCACTGATACCATATGTACTAATACACACACACACACACACACACACACACACACACACACACACACACACACACTGTAATCATATAGGCTTGCTTGTACTAACTCACACCAATTGCAAGTAAGTGTTGTAGTACTGTTTGGATGAACAGTACTAGTGTTAAAGTACAGTAGCTATGCCAGGGTTAGCAACTTCAATCTTACTGGAAATACTGGGATATAGAGTACAGTTTGCTCCCATATGTTTAAAGAGGATCAGAAAGTTGATACCAGCTAAAAGTGAAATACTATGGAATTGACTTGATAACTTTGAAAATTAACTTCATGTCATCTGAAATGACCATAATATTAAACTAATGTTATTAAAAAGGGTAAGAAATGTGCCTCCACATCCTCTGAGTGTACACACACATTTGCATTTAGTAATGGGATATGTAACAATATTTTATGTAAATGCTTTCATGTAATTTCATTTAATCAGGAGTCGTTTACAGAAAATATCTCCGTCCAACATAGCCTGTGCATCAATGCATGTGTGCACCTGTCAGTGCATGTGTGCAGCTGTGCCCCTTTGTGCACACACAATGTGCACAGATGCTACACAAAATACAAATGCTCACACATGCATGCATGCAATACACACATATGCTTATCCAACACCATGTCACCTACACACTGAAGCTGCAGCAAATGGGCTGATGGTATTTGGCTCTTCATGGAATTGCAAATGGATGAAGCTGTGCTTCCACTTAATTGTGTTACGTAACTTTGGCCGCGGCTCATTATTTATGGCTATCTCTGCAGGGGAAGTTTGATTTTTCAATGCCTGTTTGATTGCAGCTGCTCTCATTCCAGTCCATGCCAGCTCAGTGGTTTGGGCTGCAGGCCTCCGTATCAGAAGGCACAAGAACATGATGTTTGTTGTTGTATTTATTGTCATTTGTCACCCACACTTAGTCTTACCACAAAGTTCTTTTTACTCATTCTGGTCTGGCAAGGCTGAGTGGCCATTTGCTTTAAACAGACATCATTTAAATATGCAATATGTTAGATCTGGCCACCTGTCGAATTCATGATCTAAACAAATAGGTGGCAACATATCACCAGAGTAACAGCTAACTGCTGCTATGTATAGCTGCTGTTAGGTAGTTAGCCTAGTCAGCTGTGCAGCAAGCAGTCCTCTAGATAAAGTATATACCCTGTCTGGACTGGGACCTTGGAAGGCCCACGCTGTGTTGGGTGTTTACACTGCTAGCAAAGGAGTTCTGTACTGCCGGAAGGACCCAGTGGGGAATGCTAGTGGGAAGTGGTGTCAGAATGGGCACCAGAGCTGCAGCCAGACGAGCCAGCAATGAAACCTGCTCAGCAGCCAAGACCAGGACCAGACAACGCCTCTGGGACTGACAGAGGACAGTTTGACAACAGGGAATACAGCACTGAGGTGATTTACTCTAACTCCAGGGACGATGAAGACACAGCAGGCAGGGACAGGGAGAGGCGTGAAGTGGGAGAGCAGAGTCAGGGTCCACCTCCAGAGGCCTGAGCTATACTATCAGATTATCGCCCCTTCAAGTACAAAGTGGTATTTTGAGACAGGACGGGCCCGAGCAAGCTGGTTAACAAGCCAAACTGTTTAATTTTAGTATTGTACTTTTAATGTTTTAAACTACAATCTTGGGCGGCACGGTGGTGCAGCAGGTAGTGCGCAGACCAAAAACAAGCTCATTAGGTTAATTGGTTACTCTAAGATTGCCCTTAGGTGTGAATGAATGTGTATGTCTGTATATGTTGCCCTGCGATTGACTGGAGACTGGTCCAGGGTGTACCCCACCTCTCGCCCGTTGACAGCTGGGGTAGGCTCCAGCCCCCCGCAACCCCGAAAGAGATAGGCGGGTATAGAAGATGAATGATCTTACATACTGCACCTTTAAAGGCTGTAATCTGAAGATTGGAAATTCTTTCTAGGACAAATCGTGAATCCTCCCTACAGCAAATATCCCGGTTGGAGAGCTATCACTGTAATTGCTTTGGATTTTACACCCTGACATTCATGGAGCCTTTCAGATTTTCCCTAAATCTGAATTACGAATTAGTTTCAGATCTATGCTGAGGTAGCAAAGCAGAACAGTTGCAGAGTCATGCTTCATTTTATATGTACAGCTGCTGGATTAAATAGTTATGTATGAGGTTTGCAAGACAAAGAGAAAAAAATTAATTTAGACATGATTAAAATGAAAATCAGTTACCAGTAATCTGAAGAAACTGGTATGAGTAAAAAAAAAGAAGTTATCCTTATTACTGATCTGATAGTACAGATAGGTCATTTACAACAGGAAAAGCCACAAAAACATTCACCCACTCACAGTCAAGTAAATCAAAAATCTAAGTCAAAGAATAAGAAAGACAGACAGATTGATAGATACAGATAGATTATACCAGATGGTTGTAAAGCACATTGACATACAGTATCCTGTGCTGTACATTATGTTCTGTTCACACAGAGCAGAAAATGGGCTACACAGATCCTGTCGGCTGCCTTTGGGAGGCACTGCTGTACTCTGAGCGAAGCACTGTTGCAACTCACGACATGGGCCAATTCATTTGCATGCACACAGCCCAGCTATTCAAAACAGTAGCATGAGGTCCATGCAGAGCACCATGTAATTGGTGTTTCTTTTAACTGTTGCTTAGTACTAAGAAAAAGAATTAGATAGAGTGTGGGTTATATAGAAAGAAGCTGGACCTCCAACTTTGCTGGTGCACGTTTTGCAGCATAAAAGTGGTTGGAAGCAATTGCCGCAGGTTGATTTTTCACCATTAGAACAACACCTACTTGTTTTATGAACCTTAAAACAATGCATTCATTTTCTGGTATTGAAGACCGACCAGTCCTCTCTGATGATACTGACACCTCACTGTAACTACACTTAATTCTCAAAATGAAAGTGGTAATGATTTATTTTACAAACACATTTGTGTTACATCACTGAGTAGAAAATATACCACAATGACTGAAAACCTATGGGATGATGAACTTGTTTTTGAGCCACAAACTGCCAAAATAAAAATAGTCAAAGATGTAAAATACTTGTTATAACAAGAGAGGAACCTACCTCTTTGTCTGAGAGTGTATATTAAGCTATTTGCATCTCAGGATCTGTTCAGAGCCATACTAAGATGGTGGATAGTTGGAACAGCAGCACTGCACGACCTAACCTACTTACATGGTTACACAGTGATCCCTGAGCAATCGAAGACCACACATAATTAAAAGAGAATTGAATTGCCATTAAATACAGTACAGCCTTCTCTTCTGTCTTTCTTTTTACTTTATCTCTTTCCCCCGTTCTACCTCTCTTTTGACTAACATTCCCCTCTCTCCTTCCCCGCTCTTTTTCAATAGCCTCCCCCAATGATGCATCTAATCACCTTTTATCTGCCTCTCACACTCTGCTCTTTGAAGTTCTGTCCCTTGTTCCTAACACACTGACATACATTTCTGAATTGATGACCTACATTCACAACTCTGGGCTTCCATCCCTCACTGTAGTAACCTCCCGCTCTCCTCCCATTCTTTCTCTCTCTCCGTCTCCCTCTCTCATCCTCATTCCTTTTCACACGCGGCTGCTGATATTCAGGCATCCTTTTGTCTTTATCTGGAGCTGCCTCATTTCTTGCTGGCTGTGTTGTTTTCTCCTCCCCTACCTTTTCTCACTTTTGTATATGTAAATGCACACGTGTATATACTCTATACATTTTTGTTTCATTCATGTTTCTGTCCCTTAATTGCATCCAGTCTCTGCCCCCACATCAGTGTTGACAGATTTAACATGCTACTGCATGAGTAAAGACCCCGCCCACCCCCCAATATATTTTAAGATGTATATTAGACATTACACTAATAATGTGTTTCTAATGTTTTTTAGCTTGTAAAATTACATAAAATTTCATCTTTTTCTTCTCTCTCATCAAAAAATCCTGATTATATGATTATGCAGATGTGTGTCATTTCAAAAGCTCACTTACTTCGCTGGAGATGTCTCCTACTTTAGAGTAAAGTCCACTCAGTGTTTGTACACTGGAGGCTTCAAATCATACTTGCTGAATGTTGAACCAGCATTGGCTTCCAAGTGTCAAACTCTGCACAAACATGGCTATGAACAGTGAAGCTCAAACACTCGACTGTAGGAACAAGAAGGAAAAACATATTTTTGAGTGGAGGGGGGACTTCTAGCGGTGGAAAAAAGTACTCAAGTCCCTTACTTCAATTACAGTATTAGTCCCACAATGGACAATTATCCTCTTGGCCGGATTATTGGAATTATATGGTGGTGTATTATATTCAAGGACCAGAGAACAGGAAACACTGTGAAAGAGCCGAAGTTAAGGTGTTTGCCTAATAACATAACTAATAACTTGCAAGTCAATACATTTTTTCAGAGGAAAGTTTAACTTGCAAAAGTGACAGTGATTTATTATGGAAAGGAATAATATTTTTGGATTTATAATCTCACGTGTGTCTGAATCAGTAATCAGGTCATTACCAGCCTGCCTCAGTCCCACATCCCATGGGGATCCGCCCTAGCCAACGGTCAAAGGTGGATGTGAAAGGCGAAGTAAAATCCAAGCTCTGAAATGTCTCTTTAGAGTCCTGAGGGTGACACAGATGCCACATTTATCTTTTTCTTTTTTCTATCGCTCCTCTCACAATGGGTTTGTGTGGCCAGACCCTCAGCAACTGGTGTGCAGCAGAAATACCATTTCACGAATAGCATTCATCATCACAGTGTGGTGGCTTCACACTGTCACCTCACACCTTACTAATCCACAGGAGAGCAAATTAATCATATGTTGATGGAGATGGAGATTCTCTGATAATGCAAATCGACATACATCTTTCAGTCTGTAATGACAGCTGAAGACAGCAGTGAAATCTGTAGGAAGTTTCTGAGTGGAGGTTTTTATGTGTGTGAAAAGTCTTTTTTTCATTACTCAGTGTAAATACACAATCCTCAGACACTTTTAAGTGTGTGAATAATCCGTTTTCTGTATTTCCACAAGGTCTCCACATAATAAACACACACAAGGACAGACTCCAGAACGTTCTTTGTGTAAATAATTGGATGACATCCTGTAGGTAAGTGTCTCCCTCATGCTCTTTCTCCACCTCTATGAAAACTGAAAGGAAGCCAAAGATTTCCAAAGATTTATTTCCCCCAACTCATGTTCCATTTTTCAGTAATAAAACATCAGTCAATCGTCACTCACAGGACAGGCACCCACACTGACAGCCTGTGAACGTGATGCTGTGTAATGAAGAAGGAAAAATCATCACATGTGCTGCACACATGCACTGAACGTGATGAGAAAGGGGGGAAAAAACCCAGATGTTTCACCACTCCACCTCCACCTATTATGTTCCTTCTGATGGCAGTTTCTTCTAAACAACAGTTTATTGTGACGGAGGAAGAAGTCTTCTGCAGTTTGTCTCTGTCTCTTTTTTTCCAGTGAATCTGTCTTTTTCATCGTCTCTGTTGCTTTCTCATCTCCTTACTTCCTTGCTTTGCTTTTGTCTTCCTTCCTATCTCTTTCTCCTTTTTCTCTTTCTTTGCTTCCCTCTATCACCGTCTGTCTCTGTGGGCACTGAATGACTGCTGACTGATGCCTCGGTGCAGCAGGTGATCAATCAGCCCTCTATTTTCCTCCACACAAGGCACCGGGGTGCCACAGCAGGCGGCCATGACACGTGCTGGTGCGCCTCCACCCCCACTAAGGCATGCGCTCACAGATGCACAAACCCTGTCTCTGCTGCTGAGCTCTATCTGTGTGTCCTTTACAAAGTACTTGTCACTACTTTGCGATTTAATCCTATTATACTATTCTATCCTGTTCACGCAGGACTTTTTCCAAAGGTACCTAATCCCTTTCAAAATATGCAATTTTCAAAAATTACCACAATTTTTCTGCAATTACTTACATAGACAGCACTGACTACCTTATGGTTTACAAAACATTTTTGTATAACATATTTGACCAATGTAATAGATTCAGATTAGGACTGTTAACACCCTCAGGGAAGAAGACACGTTGAATGGAAGGTTATTGTTCAGATAACAAGTTTTATTTGATAGAGTTTCATTCACCCCCCCCAACCCCGAAAGGGATAATCGGGGATGAAGATGAATGAATGAATGAGTTTTATTCACATCTGAAATTGGAGAGTGCACCTTGTACTTTGCGTCACCTTTATCATTGTAGGTTCCATTAATTCTGAGGGTATGTTTTGTACACTGTTTTCAAGTTATTTGAAATTTCCATAATACTGTAAGGAAACATTTTCAAAGGACAAATTTTTTTCATGCCCAGATGAGGCTCAGTTTTATTCTAAATATTCATGTTCAGCTTGTCACACTGTTCAAATAAACAGATTTCATTTTGATTTCCTTTTTCAAACAAGATGAAGATTGATTTATTGTGTATGAAAACCTTGGAAAAAATGTCTATGTTGCCAGCTGGCCACATCTCATGGTTTTTCTTTGTTTTTGTGTGCTGTTTTATAAGTTTCGTCTCACACAGTCTTCATCCGCCATCTGCCTGCCCACTCACTCCTGCAGCACAGTGCAAAAGAAGATTGTATGTACCAATTCAGCCAATCACGAAAACACAGCCAACAATGGATTCAGTTTGGTGTTTTCTGTCATTATTCTGCTGTTCTGCTTTTTTCTTCATTGGCCCCTTAGCACCAGCTCTGCACAGTAATGCTGATATGTACTTCCAGTGATATTTACATCTCTCATCTTTATCTCAGCCTGTCTCGGTTACCCCACCATGGTTCAATCCTGTCACCAAACAATGGCGTCATACCTAAAGACTGTGTGACAGCGCAGTGATACCATGGATGCAACCAGTTTTCTTGTATACTGGGCTTCACTTTTGCTTATATCTATCTAACCTACCACCTACTCAGGTGGCGTTACCCTGATGGAATTATAAAGAAGTAATGACCCTGAACAAGGACAAGTGGCCATGTAGGCACACAATCTACACTCATACTGGAGTTACAAGTAATAATTACTTGTAACTTTATACAAATTATTTGTATCACTTAAAAAAATTGAAGAAATTTCCTTTCATAAGGGAATGAGAATGAGCCACTCGTTAATGCAGTACAGACTCCTCACACCCCTCATTCTTTGCACACTCAGTGCCATATTCACACACTTGGAATACGTGTAAGAAGCCAGAGAAAAGTTGAAAGGCAACAAAATTTGAAGTTTTTTCCACTGACAGATGAAAGAAAAGCCATAAAAAATGTGAGCATGAAACTGAATGCCTCTCAGGTCTATGGATGTGATTAGTTGCAGGCACAAACACATTCCAACTGATGTTTTACTGCTGACACATGAAACAGATGTTCTGCTATTTGTTCACAAAGCGCACATCGAGAATTACCGACCCAAAGAGTGTCCAACGCTCACATGAGCATCTCCTCTGTCACTAAAAAATATACTGTATGATAGTGTTGAGTCTAATAAACTAGATCAGGTCTGGGGAAGGCCTCTCAGTTCTGTTTTTTTTCTCTTCTATCTGTGAGGTGAATGACAGAATGAAAACTATAAAAAGAACATATATCAGAGCTTGGCTGTCACTCCCAGTTTTGTTGGTATGCTGTTGAATTTTGCACCACTTTATCACCTTCTCTTGTCTCCTGGGGTGATCTGTTCTCATAGCAGTGAGATAATATTCAGTTTTTCTGCTGTCCGGGTGAGAGGCTAAAAATATATTTGTGCAAACAGGCTGAACTCAATACTGAACCAGCTGACACAATCTGCTGTCCGCTATCCCCCAGTCAGCTATGACCATCAGCTTCACTTGCACCATGCACAGGAATCTGTCTAAGGTACTGCGAAATATGTTTCATGCATTCAGATGATACTGGAATTATTTTCCCTCATGTAGAGAGCAAAAGGACTCAACACGCAATCCAACATTGACGACACAGCTAATATGTCTTAACTTTTTATTCTGTTAGAATTTGTAGACTTCCAACAATCTGGTGCAAAGCCCCAATGATGATTGTGAGAAGATGGAAGTCTTTAATAACACTAATCTTGTGTGAAGTAAATTGTAGCTGTATTGGGGCTATTATGGGTTTTTGTCAATCTTCATCCAGTCTAAAACAGATAAAATATCAAAACAGCTGCAAAAGTCTTTTAAATGCCTTTTCAGCATAAATGAGACTGATAGGTTGAAGACAGTGTGACAGGCTGGATGCAAGCAGATATTAAGTGAGATGTGTGTACTCTGCTTATGTCTTTATGTTCATGTATGCACCATATCAATCACTGTGATGTATTATCTTAGTGAGGATTTAAATTCTTCCTAGAAAACTAGACAAACTAGAAAAATTTGGTTAGAATACTGTGGAAGCACAGCAAAAAACACAATTCTTAGAGTTGTTCCTTACTTATATGAGATTAAATAATTGTAAAGGAATGTTTTGTTTTGTTTCTTTTGATTGAGATTTTGCACACATCATGACAATTAATTGGAACCATTTAATATCAAGTACAACCTGTGATTCATCAGGTTTCTATAACACAGGAAGGGACAGGAGTGCCATGGAAAAAAGTAATCATTTGACTGTGACCTGCATCTTGGCAGAAGAAAAAGATAAGAGGAGGAGGAAATGGAGCAACATGAAGAGCAATACAAAGACAGAGTGAGAAACTGGGAGAGGATAGAGTGAACTCAGTGTACATGTAAGTGCAGAGTCCTGGAATCCAGGATTACTGCAGGAGCTTTGCCAAAGATTTAATTTCAGTCTTTTAATGGGGGAGATACGGGGGGGGGGGGGGGGGTGTAAGGCAAGGAGAGAGAGACAGAGAGAGAGAGAAAAAAGACGGCATATCTTTCCACATCTCCACATACTGTTCAGCTGACACTGATCTCTGCAGTGAGAGAGAGAGAGAGGGAACACTTTGTGCTCTCGCTTGCAATTTCTTATTTTCCAGGTCAGTCAGTGTTGAGTGAGACCAGAGGTATTAGTCAGAAATGCAAGCTTTATTAATATAATGAAATTGAAATTTGAATATCAGGTCACTGTCAAGAAAATTGCACACAAGAATCTTCACCTGTACTTTCTTCAATTGTGAGTTTCTGTCAGGTAAGAGCTTGAACGTGTCTAGTCTTCATCAAAAGATTTTGTCATGTTCACTGATGACCTGTGCATCCACGTGGTCCAGACCTCAACTCTGCAGCTCATTACAACCATTAGCGGCCACTGATGTCAGCTTAGATCCCACTGTGCAATATGTCTCATCACTTCAACTTGTATGTTAAAGCCACCCCATGTACAGCGGCTGGATGCTGTGGCTGACTGCCAGCTCCACCTGCCACATCAAACATCAAATGGTTCCCAGCCTTCCTACAGAAACACATTTCCTGCATTTTAACAGTTGCATAACTATTTTTCATAACTGCTCTGGTATTTTGTGCACATTCCTATTCAGCTGGGCTCCCGGGGGAGGATGTTGGGGAGTACCGCAGGCATGAAATATATAATGCAAAATAAATAAATAATAACAGCTATTGTCAAATTGTCAGTGGCTGCATGATACCTCAATGTCCCATTTTCTTTTATATTGTTCCCTATTTTTAGTGTTGCCTCTAGTGTTGAAAGTGCTGATGATTTGCGCTTTGTTAAGTTGATGCATGATTCAAAAAGCTGTGTTGGGAGGTTGAGAAGGAATGACAGGATAAAGAGTGAATGGTGGCAAAAGAAATACAAAAGTTTAGGTTTTATGAATCAAATACCTACTACTAAGGCTGCTTCAGCAATTCAGACTACAGTATGCTGTCCCATTTGATAAGTTTCTTTACTTATTTAGGCTGTTGGGATCCCCTCATATCATATGTGAAACATGGTAACATGCATGTGCATCAGTGCATGATTATAGAGTTTTTCATTCATATATCAGAAAGTGGAATAAGTTCAAAACCAGGGCTGCAACTACTGATTATATTCATTTTCTATAAATCCGTTTGTCAGAAAATAGTGGAAAAAGCCCCATCAGAATTTCCCACAGTCTAAACTGATGTCTCATTTTAGTGGACCAACAGCATAAATAAATATATTCAGTTTACAATGATATCAAACATAAAAAAGCAACAAATCTTCACAATGGAGAAGCTGGTACCAGCAAATGTTTGGTAGTAATAATAAGATTCATTTTGTGTTGATTGACGGATCAATTGTTTGACTGCTCATTTCAGGTGTGCTATGCTTGTTCCTTGTTTCAGTTCCTTATTAAAAGTGAGTAAAATGTAGCAACTACACTCTAATAGCAACTAGTATATTGCCCCTCATACCAGACACCTCATCATTAGCCAGTTTCTACCTGTCAATCATATTTAATGACATATGAAATCCAGTCAATGTCTCTTCTATTAATACTCATACTGCCACCTGATACTTTTTCAGTACCAGAAGATAAATAAACACATAGGGCACTGAAACATGCAGTATAACTGGCTATCAGCCACAGGAAAAGTAAATAATTATTCAGCTTCCTCACCACGGGTCCATGCAAGTGAAATGGAACAACTTATTCCAAGGAGGCAGAAAAGAGATTCCATGTGGAACCTTGCATTTGAAAAGAAAGCGGCAATCTCTGCCCTCATTATTTATTGTATTAATAAATAGTAATAAACTGTCATATATCATCAATCATCTAAACCAGCATACATGTAACACGTAATAATATCACTAATAATAATAAGCTATGCTACCCCAAATTTTCCATGGACATGGGCAAATTGCGGGCACACTGCATCATAACACGTGTATTTGCTGTCTGAAAATGGGTCCGTCCATTCTCCAAGGGGTGAAATTCCGTTAGTGGCTGTGTAGGGCAACCCCACACCAAAACACTGCCAGCTTCAGAGTGGTTTGTCCACTCTTGGCCTCAAGCAGCCACCCCCTTCAAAATCCAATTGTCCTTGTCTCCATCTGTCTACTTCTGCTTCTGCCACGCCTGCAGCAAGCAGTGACTTCTTGTCTTCCAAAAGCTTTGAGTGAAACCCAGGGAGGCCATGAGGGAGAGCTCCTCTGTTGCCTCCTCCACTGCTTCTCTGGCCCCTGCAGTTGTTGTTGCATTTAGGAATTGCTTGGAGCTTGGCCTTCAGGGTGTCACCTTTTACATCATCCATACCGGGGACAAATCGCAAATCTGCCGGTATAGGCAGACACCAACCCCTTCATAAGACAAACAATCAACATTTGGCCCACTGTTTTGTAGAGTCCTTTCTGTAAGGCAACACTGCCCAGGGTCCTACTCTAATCAGGACCTTGATGCTGTGGCTCTTATGATACCTCATGTTGAGTAAAAAAATTCACATCCACACTTTCAGTGTCAACAAAAATGACATCTATTTTTGGCTCAGGGTCAAAACTGGTCTTTGAAAATGCTCTTCGAGCACAGTCATGATCTTCCCCCTGGAAAACATTAATTACGTTTTTCGTTCTGAACACTCAGTCTCTCATTCCCATAGCATCAAATATTGACACTCGGTCATGCCCCTTTGCAAGGGTACCTTGTGTGTCTGTATGAGACAAACCTGGCTGACAAACTAACTACAATGTAAATCCATCCACGGTGATATCATACACCCAGAGCAAGTACTCACAAGTTCTCATGCCAGCACAAAGCCTTCCTGCTAGAGAGCCTTTCAAACAGATGGTTAACCCCACCTTCCTTCATTTGTGGACTTACTTGCTCTTCACTTTTATGTTGATGCATCCATGTTTTCCATATTGTTTTGTTATTATTATATCATATTATTATTATTATTATTTATTTGTTATTATTATTATAATTATTTATTTTTACAAGATGTTTTTTATTACTTGGACTGACCCTCATAAAGGGTAATGATACCCTGATCCTTGAAAAACTTGGAACATGGGACATTCGTCCAATTTTTGAGCCTGGATGTTCATTCTTAACCTTTGGGAAAAGTATATGGAACAAAATAATTCAACCTCAAAAGTCTACTTAATAATTTTCACTAAAATCCAGAGCTTTCAACTGCATCTCATGGTTTTCATTGCATGATTGGAGCCAGCTGAGGCGGAACATGGTCCACTCACTAATGAGGTGAGATGCAGTTGAAAGCGTTGAAAGCTAGAAAAAGGACCGTTGAGCTGGCTGACCTTTACTGGCGGCTTGGAAGCGACTTATGACTGAGTCCCATGAGGTGTCCTGTGGGGGGCACTGTGAGAATATGCGGTGGCAGTCCCCATCTGGTACAGGTTCACACTGCACTGTACTTTTGTGAGCTCCATAATCCAAAATTGTCGGTCAGAGCTCATGTTGGATTTCTAGCCAGTACCTTGTGCCAAAGTTCTGTCCTGAGGGATGCCTGGTACTTTACACCCCTCTGCCTGGGTGTGATCTCATTATGGCCTCACTGGCTGGCTGTTGATATACAGTGATGCCGGGGTGAATGTCAGGTCACAGGATTGACTCAGAGAGGTTTCCAAAAGCCTCTCACTTAGGATGCTAATTGGTACTCCAGTCAGCCAGGGGCAGCTCTCTAGCTGCAGTGTAATTGGGAAAAATGGAAAGTTGGCCAGACTGGTCCTCTTCTCCCTCGCTTCCTGTGTCTGTCGTTTTCATAATCAACTTGCACTCCGTCACTACTTAACATGGACAATTTGACATGAAAGCAATGGGGACAGAGGAGAGAAAGTGTCAGAGAGAAAGAGACGGAGATATGAAGAGGGACTTTCAATACAGCATGAAGGATTTATGCCTACAGTTTCCAAGGTGATAATGAAGTGGCAATTATGGTATGTTATTGTTGCCAGGGCTGCCTTAATGACTGGCTCTCTTTATTTCTAAATCTCTTATTCTTCGCATCTAGTATTATTGTACTCTAATCTGAACACATTATGCTGTATGGTATAATTTCTTAGAAGAAATGACAAAGGTTGAGTAGAACACTAGACCAAATGAAGAAACAAGAAAAACATTGTCACTCCATAGCAAGGACAGTAAATTCAAACCCTTTCACTTGAACAAAGGGTGCTGTTTGTCTCAATGTGAACACAGACTGTTCACATGTCACAATGCAGAAACGACTGAGTTTCAGCAATTCTGAAAAAAAGCCAAAAACCTTGAACACGTATTGTTGCCAAATGCACGTGAGGTATGATTAAGTCACGCCACGCCTCCATCCTTCCAACCACATACAAACAGAAAAGATGCATATAAAACATGGTGGTTGTTTTATTATATCAAATTTATATTTCCTTTTCTTTTGGGAAATCAGTATATCTGAATAGTTACCAGCATTCATGGGATTAACATAATTCCACTAGGCATTTGATTTTCATATAACATATCAGGGGAGATATCTTTTTAAGAGACTGGTCTCTCTGAATAAACTAGTTGATAAATGGTTGTTATTTATGCCTCTATTTTTTCAACATCTACTAATAAATGCCATGTGCACAATTTTACACCGTTGTCCATGTTTGAATTTCAGATCATTTATTCTCACCACCTGGTTGTTAGAGTGACTTATTTCCCCCCACCACCTCTTCTCACTTTAATTTTGATTAATCACATCAGTCAGAGCCCTTCAGAGTATTGCATTTGCCCACGGCTGACTGGCTGAGGGACTGGACAAATGGTTGATGGTGACAAAAGACTGATTCAGGGATGGAGGGATGAGGTGAGAGTGAGGTTATTGTGGGTAGATCAAGCACAGAGTACTCATGATGGTACCATTTTTCTATTTTTTTTGTGTGAAAGGTCAACTTGGGACATGTCAATGAATAACTCAATAATGAATGCAAGGAGTCCATTCTGGTATAATTACAGTGCACAAAAAGAGATAGAAGCGTTGCTGGTAGCATATAGAGATATACACAGCTAAGCACTACATAAAAGACATCAGAGAGAAGAAATTAGATTCTGATCATGAGAAACTTTCTCAGAATTTCAAACCAGATTCAACAACACGTGATCAGTGCATCCTCCACAGTGTTGCATTTGATAAGGGTTCATGAGAGTTAAGATTAGGCCAAACCTTGACAAACCCTCATCAAAACAATCATGAAAATTACAGAAAAGCATAAAGTCATGCTTAATTTTCCTGCTTCAAACACAAAAAATGTTTTTCTCTGCGTTCCTCTCCCCTTGACATCTTCACACAGTGAAACCAAGCCCGACAAAAATCCACTGATAAACAAGACTAAAGACTAAGCTCTTAAATCTATTGATTCTGCTGTGTCTACGTTCAAAATTGCCTGAAATGAAGGTTGCTAGCTGACATTTATGATGTTTGTGGACGTGTTTGTGACATGAAATGAACACTCTCAGTCTGTACTGGAAAGTACAGGTGTTCTTGGCACTTAAAAAAGATGCTTTCAACACATGAGCTTGTGCTGTATGTGTACTGTATGCCATAACATTTATCTAAGAACAGGTTATGCTGCACTGGGTGACAGCAGGTGATTGGTCACAAGACATTTGGGCTCCAAACCTCTTTTGGCATTGAGCCTCAATGGTTCACTCCATCACTGCACACAGTTATATGTAATTGACCTGCAGTCACATACATGTAATCAGTCATTCAGTCACCCAGGATGTGTGACAGGTTACAGTAAACTGTGGCTTACACACAGTGAGCTTCTCCACACAGTTATGACAGCAATCATTGCTCTCCTAACCAGCTTTCTTCAGTACAGATACTGCAGTTGCCCTTTACAGACCTGTGAAAACATGGCATGTGTAATCAAAAAAATATAAATATCTGCATCTCTGCTTGATTTGTTTTTGCCAGGCAATTTATTTATACCCAACGCATACATTCTTATCTCAACACACTTGCGTATTACAAATGTAATACTGATTATTTTGTGAATCAACGATAAAAAAAAGTCTTTTTAATGCACAAACATAAAGCACATACATGCATGTGCATGTGTGGGTGAGTGTGTGCGCGTTCGTGCTTGCATGAATTCACCAGCTGCTGATTTCATTAAATGTCATGTTTTTCAAAGTTTACAAGGTTTATTTCACAAAGTCTTTTATGACTTTTATGACTTCTATTGATGAAGCTTGAAGAGCTTTGTGAAGACATACATCCAGAGACATAGTCCTCAAAGTTAGAATCTCTGTCTCTGTGCTGTCTGCCTTTGCTGCAGGGCAGGCACACATGCACATGCAGCATTTTAAGTCTATTCCTTGGGGCTTGGAGGGAATTTGCATGGAGGATAACCTTGAAATCAGTAGGCTTCAAAACCAGTGTAATCTCATGTGCTCCACTGAGCTTCTGACTGGCACAAGTCCTCTTTCTCTTGGATAATCCATCACTATTGGCAAGAGAATAAATGATAAATATTCTTTTCAAAGCAGCATTCAATGTATCTTCACAATAGCAGCTTCTCACTCTTATCTATTTTAGATTCTGTAAGCTGAGAAGTGGAATCCAACAGACATTTTACATTACCATTTTGTGTCTTGTGACAACAGCAGATTTACACATTTTCACATTCTTCAATTTTCTTCCACTGGGTACATCTTATTTAATAGAAAATGTCCTATTCTATACCTCACCAAGCCAGTTAATGCTCTATACCGTGGCGGGCTGCAATGATGGAAATATGTTGCCTCAAGTGTCAGTTTCAACTCAAACAACTTTGGATTCAGAACAAGGTTTGATTGCACTCACACATCTCTCACCCTGATGAATGAATTAAAGTTGAGAGAATTAGCTTGAATTAGTGTGAAGGATAGCTGATGTGCATGTAGGGTGGATAGCTTGGCCCCTTTTCTGACTGTACATAAAGGATACCAAGCTTGCCTGATTAGCAGTGATCTCAGGCTCTGCACTGTAATCAGACCTGTAACAGCAGGACTGATGTTGGTCCATGACCACAGGCAAAGTGATATGAGGTAAAGCAAAAGACAGACAACACAAATACAAAGACATTTACTGGTTGGAGATGTTCTCTGCAGTCTCTCATTGAGAAAAACTGATTTGCATGCTGTCCCGGCTTGTTTCATCATGCCTGTTGTGGTTTACAATGCCAATGAAGTCTTTAAGAACAGAGTTGGTGGACATGACGCATTTGTCATGTGTTTGTACATGTGTTTGTGTCCTTTCATGCAGTGAAAGCCAGCAGTAGCCCAGTATTATCCAATAGCTGAAGTAGTAATTGTGATTCAAGAAAAAAACAGGCTTCTGAAAATACAACTGTGTAACATCTTTTTTTTAATCCAGTACATTTCTGGTAAATAAGCAATCGATATGAAAATAACTTTATATATATTAGTGTTTGTGTATTCTTTATGGATTTAAATGTAGAGTGTATAAAACTCCCACTCATTTGGTTCCAAGCAGGAAGAAGCCAAGAAGCCATTAAATCAAGAGTGTGTGTGTGTGTGTGTGTGTGTGTGTGTGTGTGTGTGTGTGTGTGTTTCTTTGTATTGGCCAAATTGTGTTTGTGCCCAGAGAAAACTCCTGGTACTCCAGATGACCACTCACTGGGGACAAGTGATGTACCTAACATCCAGCTGTTTTTGATGAACCCAGACAAAGCCTGTGTCCAAAATCACTTCCTATTCAGTGGTCTAAAATTGGCCCACCAAAATGTGTTGGTCCTTTATGTCTATGAAGATTCTCACTCATCCAGGTCATGGTACATCTCAGTGCATCCAAAGGCAACTGGCCTTGCGTGTGGTTCTAGAAGACTTTAATCGTGACGGTATTAAGTTTGTGTTACATAGTGTACAATATATATCATATATACCAATATACCAGCGGGAAATGACAGCTCTTATACCGCTGAATAGGGAGTGACATCCCACCAGTCAGATTAGAAGTGAAGAAGCCTCTTGGATGAGAAGCGTAATGGTATCTGTTTGCTTCCTCACACTATTCTCTGGCTGTTGTTGTTTTGCCAAATTTATTCTCATTTATTGCACATGATCACATCTGTGTTTATTCAGGTGGAATTAGTCTAAAATCCCTGCATCAATATGTCATGAAAGGGGAGCCAGATTGCATTAGAGCACCAGGATCAATAGTCTCTGGAATACAGCAGAGCCCCAGAGGAGGCGAGGCAGTCCTGACTCTCACCACAAATAATGAGAAAGTGACTTATGGGTTTTATTAGTTTTCATCATTTTTTTTATGAGTTCAGAGTGACCTCATTCTGAGTGTTAGGAACTTAGATCCCGACCCCCTATTTCATTAAGTTGGTTCTGCTTAATAGGACTGTAGTGTATAAGGTAGTGAAAGGAACCAGCGTTGTCCTCTGTGAGCCATGGCTCATTCTATCTATCCTGAATACCCAGAATAAGGTAAAAGTGGTATGTACTTGATCTCACTCTCTCACACTACCATCAAATGCACTGGTCTTTCAACAAATTTATGCCTATTTGACCATTACTGCTACCCTGACATGTAAATACAGCAAGAATCTCCTAAAGGCCTTTTGGTAATAGAGAAAGAACAAATAAACTGACTAATGCTGCTAGAGGTATCTGGCTTAGCACACACACATGAAACCCTAACAGTCCTCGTTATGTAAGTGAACTTGTTAAGTTGGTTAAGTTCATGCAAATACATTATTCATGCTCTACAAAGTCCTGAACACAGTCTCATTACAGAGGACTGCCCTTGCATAACAGACTCTAATTCTGTCCAATTCTGTTTATTTGTGAGGTCTTTGTCTCTTTGTGTGAATTTCCCTTGGGGCTGACTAACGTATCTATCTATCTATCTATCTATCTATCTATCTATCTATCTATCATCCGTTTTTCTATCAATTATTACACATACAAGCATGTTGTTTGTTAAGCAAAGGCCCCCATTTATATTTTTACATTTAAGACAAAGCCTTCTAAAGGCATACACAGGAGCATCAGAACAGAAAACACATAATGTATATTTGTCATTCTGAAGGGCCACTAAAAATCATGTATTTCATCATTTGATTTGGAGAATTTGTTGGAAATAGTATATAACCCATGCTAAATGGGTCATCAATATAATGTGCAACAACAGTCATATCATACTCTCCACTGTTGCTCTTAGAGAATTCTGTTTTAATTCCTGATGAGTTCCAATCAGCAAGCCACAAATTTCATTTGTGTATCAAGTAAGTTTTCTTTTTTGTTTGTCATTTTGTTTTCTTGTTTTTTTTTTTGTTCATTTGGTTGTTTGAGTGTTTTGAGGTTTTCAAACATGTTTCTGTCTTTAAGTTTGCATATCCTGTTTGTCTTTGATGCACTGATGTATTTTTGTTTCTCTTCTGGAGCAACAGAGGTTGAACCCTGTTTCTAAACTAAACTCTGCTTGACTCGACACTAATTGGTCCAGTTCACCTCAACGTCAAGAGAGAAACACTTGAGAAACAAAGCGAGCAAGAAGCAATAAAGACAATAACTAACTGGTGTCTGTCTGTCTCTGCTGCTCTAAAGTATCTTTCATCTCCACCATGTGCAGTAACTCCAGTTTGCATGTGGCTTGCCCCACTCCTCTCTATGTCGAGACAAGGAGCAGCCAGCTCTGGCACTGGTCAGCCTCCTAAATGAGACTATTGTATTCCCTCCATCAATGCTGTCTCACAACATCTTCATGTTACACAGCCCTATCATGAACTTTGATCTGGGAAATTACATCTACAACCCCATAAGGACCTGGCTAACCCTCTCACAGAGCAGGCTTTGTGCTCATGTTACTCAAGTCTACATCTCTGTAACAGCTCAGAGACACAGTTTTAGGGATTATTGCAAGCTAATGGCTCAGTGTGTGTGTGTGTGTGTGTGTGTGTGTGTGTGTGTGTGTGTGTGTGTGTGTGTGTGTGTGTGTCCTGCAATATGAATCAGTTTACACCATCATTATACTATACTATATCCTCTACAGTCATTCTTTCACATGTTTATGTGACAGTGGGCACTGACATGACATGTTCACCAGCTTTTTTATCTGATTGTTTTCTGCACATTTTTGTCTTTTTGTCTTTCTTTATGCTACTCTATCTTGACTCATTGATGTGCCAGGCAGTATGCACATGTACAGTACTCAAGTTGACAGCAGGATGGCCAAATGATTAGGGGACTGCCATTCACTACTGAACCTTTTTAGTCATTGCAGTCCCTGTCAGCTAACTGCCTTACCTCTCAAAATGAAGTAATAGACAACTGTAAATCCTGTCAGTGCCATTGTCGTTAATGAGTAAATGCAGCCACGTGCTAATGTTCAGATGGAGGTACTCAACAAACTTACAGGTGACAGTCTAATCTGCCAAGGAATAAAGTTACTGGATAACAGCATTACAGAAACATCCAGTGTCCTTTCACGTGACAGTCATTATCAAAAGGGAATGTGCCATCCTAATTTTATCAGGAAAAACTGACTCCGCAATCTAAAACCTTTCAGCAAAAACACGATTGAGAAAATGACTGAAAAGCTTAGAAAGTGAAAGATGCATGTCGTACAGAGAACATTCACATTTTGTAAGTCTGGACAGACATATTATTGCGTGTCAGCATGAATAACTGCAGCATCAGAATCATTATTAGTTAGTCTTACAAAAGTCATTACACTACACACAAAGCTCAATGTGTCAGATGAACCTGAAATCAACCAGAGGTTGATGAGAGGTGGCCATTCTGAAATTCACTTGAGTGAATTATGAAACAAATGGTTATGTACTTATTAATGCTTAAAAAAAAGAAATCTTAATGTGTACTATCTAATAACCTTTGTTCATTCTTAATTTAACAGTATCTAGACTTTGTTTTTGAATTTTGATTGAAATAGACCAAATTTCTGTGTGCATGACATGAATAATGTGTGTACCAAACTGTATACATGGCAGCATACTGTGAGTGTGTTTTGTCTCACACTGATGAGGTGTGAATGAAATGAGGAAAACACACATGGTGAGAGAATCACAGCCTTCCTGTGAGGTTTACCAATGACCTGCTGATAGCTATATAATCACAGAAACACAAAAACACACCCACACACATGCCTGTATAATATAACATCAGAACACACACACACACACACACACACACACACACACACACACACACACACACACACACACACACAAGCCCACCATAATGTGATCTTGGAAATACCTAGGACATCCAGTTCTACTGTCGTGCCTTTAAAGGGGACTTGTGGCCACTGGACATTATCACAACAATAGTGTTGTACATCTGTGGTGCTCCTGACTGAAGGTGGAGCACCACAGCAGTGGTCCTATTCCCCTTTTCGTCTGCTTTAGAGAAATAAGATTAGGAAGTGGACAGCTAAATTTAGCCCCTGTACTCAAAAATAAAACCCACACACACACAAGAAAAACAAGCTAAGCGTAGGTGACAGGAAAGGCAATCTGAGAGTCAATTGTACAAAGCTTTTCTACTTTCATGGTGACAAAAACTAGAATGACTTTTGCTCATTTCCTGAAATGCTATTACACTTTTATCAGCAATAACTCTGGAGGACTAGTTTTCAAGGCCAGGAGTACAGTAGATGAAGTAAGACATACTAGAAAAGGCTATAACTTGTGATCAACATTTGAAAGAGACTGATTATATCAGGAGTACTCAAACTTATTACTCAAAGGTCCACATCTGGTTTTTATTCAAGGTCGGAGGACCAGAACAATTGACAATAAAATAATATTCGTAGTGTGGAGACTTGCCTTCCTTACTGGGACCAAATGCTCCAAAATGGAGAAATTTAAATTTTAGTGTGAAGACTTGGGTTGAGGTCAGGGTTAATCAAGTAGTAGTTATGCTTATGGTTAGGGTAATTCTGCAGGAAAGGAATGTAAGTTTAGGTAATGTCCCCAGAAGAGATGGAAACACTGTGTGTGTGCGTGTGTGTGTGTGTGTGTGTGTGTGTGTGTGTGTGTCTCAGCAGCTACAGTTGACCATGAAAGGTGATCTGCTGCACTGTCTTGTGCAACCAGATAAAAAAATATTATTGTACCACACAGTGAAACAGATGCTCATCAGCTTACAGAAGCAGTCAGTTCACCTTGAGAACCAGCTGCACGCAGCAGAGAAATAGGGGTCAAAGGTGTACGAAAGTATTAATGTTTATACTGTACCTTACACCTTATCCAGCTTTACGCTTACAATGTTGACATAATTTCAACAGGAGACTGCTGTAATATCAGTTCATAAGCTCATAGTCATCACATTGTAACAGACCCTCTCTTGAACCTCCAGGGAAGGAAAAATTCTCATGTTTCATTACATTGAGATGCTTTGATAGTAGGAAAGAGGGATGATAAAGTTGTGTGATTCAACGGAGAACGAAAGTGAGATATTAACAGGTGAGTGATGAGGTAGAATGTTGTTGAATTAAAAAAGAGATAGCAGTAAGTACGGCACTGTTAAATCTCCAGTAAAGAAAAAGCATTAGTGGAATTTCTACAAGAGACAGAGATTTCAAAATACACATGCTGTGATTTCTCTAGATACGTAAAGTATATAAATTTGTTTTTATGTTTTGGAGGCTGGGAAGACATAGCTAGAACTGCATTCAAGGCATGTGACAACTGATGCAAATTGTTTCAGAGAGGCCGGCACCTCCTGTAGTCGGGTCACCTACCCTGCTGTTTACTGGTAAAGGAAACTTGGCTTCAACACCCAGACTGACAGCAGGGAGAGATCCTGATAACCAAGACAGAGTCTGTGTGTGTGTGTGTGTGTGTGTGTGTGTGTGTGTGTGTGTGTGTGTGTGTGTGTGTGTGTGTGTGTGTGTGTGTGTGTGTCTTCACTTCTCTGTATTTGTTGAAAAGTAGCACAGATGCATAAGGGGAAGAAAACAATGTAATGTATCATTGCAAAATGCACTTATTTCACACTGGCAAAATAACCTCCAGTATTTTAGGAGGACCTACAGCATAGTGACTGGTGCCTTTCCTAACCCAAATTCTAAACTTGATTCAACACAATTAGATGCCTTCAAACCTGCCAAATAAAACCAGGGCACCCATGTTTTTCATGGCACCCCTCCACGTGCAGTCCTCCATCCTGCCACATACACCATATATGTCATATATGTGACATATATTACCTAATATCAATATTAAATGAAATAATATAGACCTATTGTCAACGGAAGAATCAGTTGTTATATTCAGATGCATACAAAGCCTAACATTTAGGTTTTTAGGTGCATATTTCTTTTGATTTGTTCAAAAAGTAAAAATAGGTTTTTAAGAACAAAAACAACAACATCATGTCTTGATTCTCTTTTTCATGCGCCCTTCTGTCACTTTACCAAGCGTTTGGTATCTTTGCCTGCTAAAGAGGCGTGCACTGTGTCAAGGTGTCTCCTAAATTTACTTTGCTGCACTCGGCAGTTTTTAAAGTAACCATATAAGACTTCATGAAAAGTGTCACAAGATAACTTGTTGTGTTTGTCACCATATAAATAAAAGTGAACTGAAAAAAAATTTAATTGAACCAGCCAAAATGAGATCTCTTGGTAAAAATGTCTTTATCCCAATGGTCTAAACTTCCAGCTGGTTTTCACAAGGACAGCAAAGCAACCAGACAGACCCACACAACAGCCACCCAGCAAACAGTGTGGTATAAGCCCCATTCCTAATAGGGTCATTCATAATGAAAGGGGCTTTAGAGGTGCCAGGCTTTTGCTCAGCAGATAAGGTGGGCATTTATCGGCAACAACAGCCGGTTAAATTCGATTGAGTTACGTAATTCCCAAAATCAACAAGGGCAGCGCCCTCGAGATGTTTTGTTTTTTGGGTTGTGATGTAACAACCAAGTGGCCAAAAACCCTAACAGGCATTTTTTCTGCTGGACTAATGTGAGAGGTGTTTCAGCCCAGCTACTCTTGTCTGGTAACTCTATCAGAGTTAATACACAGCAGGCCTGATCTCTGAAGGTCTAAGGTTCTGAGCAGCTGTAATCCTCAGACAGCTCATATCACACAGGAGCAGACGTGGCAGGTCCAGGGTCAGCACTCGGCCCCAGCAAGCCCGTCTCATTCATCCTCTCTGTTGACTCTCAGAGCCAAAAATATATTGTCTCTTTTACCAAGAGGAAATGTAGCCATCTTCAGAGGCTTGCTTAAATCCTGTGCTCTTCTAAAAGTTACATAAAAAGTTGTGTGATATTATGAAGCTACAAAGTCCACAACATGGGTCAACAAAATGTAGACAAAACATTGACTCGAGTGTGTTTCCTACCGACAATAAACATTGGTTCCTTTAAAATGAGACCATGGTTGTCTCCTAACCAAGTGGTTATTATTGTAACCATGACAATAAAGGTCCCTAAACCTTAACCAAATAGTTACTTCAACTCAAACTGTGATCTTTCCCTAACCCTATCCAAAGTATTTTTTGCGCCTAAGCTTAAATCTTAACCAAATCTTAACCATTGTGGTGTAAGATCAGAACACACTTCGAGTGCATTGGGAAAAAAAAATGTATTTTGTGGTTACATTTAGAGGACTTGTGTAGTTTTACTTATGCTCCAAAATGTCTAAAAATAGGCAGAAACATATTCCAAACAAGTTTAATTATCACCAAAAGGAGTCTGTCCAGGGGTTGGCTGGACAGACTCCTTGACTGTAGCCTAAGTGAATCATCCTCTTGTAGCCCCAGCTGAAGAGTTGGGAGCACCAGGTCCGCTTCACAAAAGCCCTGACTGCACTTCAAATGCTTGACTGTTAATTTGAATGCCATAAAATATAATTTCTTTTTTCCACTTAACATTTTTAAGCTTGTGGATATGTGTTCATAATTGAGGGAGTTGTGCAAAGAAAATGCTATAAATGTGGGTATTAAGTCAGGGATATTAGAATTAAGTTTTTCTCGTGTGAATGCAATTTTATCATATTTAATGCCGACAATACATTTAACTGATAATTAGATTTTACTCTCCATGGCAAGTCCCAAGCTATGTAAAGAGGCAATTATTAAGTTTCGTTTAACTGTTTTTTTTCCAGTCACCATGTTTGGGTTTTTCCCTTTCCTTTAGTTTGTTCTATAGCTTTTTTTGTGCATGTAAAAAGTCTGCAAAGTTACAAAGCCTAAAGTCGACGCAAAAGTTATTCTCTCTCACAGAAAATTTTGTTCCTGTTGCCTGAGATGGCTCGTCAGTAGTTCAGCTTTTCTTCTATTATTTGCAGTACTTACAGTACAAGCTCAAGAATGGATCGATACTGGCTGTCTGTGACCAGACTTCAAACTTGGAAGTTCTGGGTTTTCGATGTTTTATGTTTTTTACGGTTTATGTTGTTAGTTAGTCTTTTTAACTTGGCATTAGTATGCTGCTAGAGTCTGAGGTGATGCTGGACTTTATTGTACTAATATTTTTTCCACTTTGCTTTATGTGTTTATACTAAAGTGATAGCTCAGCTAGCATTAGGTTTATTGCTATATGAAGCCTCCTCTGCTCCAGGATCCTTGCCAGTGTGCGTGTACATGTTGCTACTCTGTGCTCATTTACTGGATAGACACGGTAATGAAATAGCTTTGTGTGAAAAAGACATTGTCAAAATACAAGCGTTTATTTGCTTGGCAATGCAACTTTGATTAGCACGCTGCAGCTAGCTTGCTCAGACCACAAAGCTGTAACATTAGTGGCCTAGTGGGCGGGGCTGTCAATGTGCAGGTAAAAAAACTCACAGGCTAAAACACCCGGCAGAGCTGTGAGCTGAGGTTCTTGCTAAAGCCTCACACCTGTGGGTGCTTACTAATCAGAGCAGACTGGACTTCTTGGGGAGGGGTGCCTTAAAGAGACAGGAGCTAAAAAACAGGTGCAGCAATGTACAGTATGATAAATTATGTCATTTTTGAACATTAAAGCATGAAAACCTACTTAGTAGACACTGAAAATGAGCATAATTCAAAGAAAAACCTTTGATCAGTCACAATGTAAAGAAATCTCATTAAATTCAGCCAATGATCACCTGCTTGTGTCACTCAGGAAAATTATCATATTTCTTCTTATTTCAGTAGTAAGACAGAGTGCAGACTGCCATGGTGAATTAAAACCCAGACAGAATAATAAATGCTTTTATGCCTTGGCTGGAGCTTGTGTGTTTATTGCCAAGGTAATGGAGAGGTGGTGGAGTTGGCACATTCCTATCTATCTCCTCATCCTCCTTCCTTTGTCCAGCTCTCCTTCACCTACTAATAATGTTGCGGGTTGTTAACCTAGGTATTATGATGAACATATAACTCTTCTCACCACAGCAAGGAACTGTGTATCAGAAGGCAGTGAAGATGTTCTTGAATGAAACTGTTAGTGTGTTGAGAGATGATAATGTGTACATCTTGTGTGTTTATTTGAGGGTAAGAGACTGTGTATGTTTGAATGAGAGCACATATAATGTGGTGATGTGTGTGTGTGTGTGTGTGTGTGTGTGTGTGTGTGTGTGTGTGTGTGTGTGTGTGTGCGCGCACATGTGAGTAGACTGGAGCAGTTATTGTCCCCTTCAAATATTTATGGGAGGTTGTTCTCTCATATTTATAGTCTGGAAGCTGAAAGCACAGCAGCCATTTCTCATCAGCCCAGTTAACTCTGCCAAGGTGAGAGGGAGAGTAAAAGAGAAAGACAGAGAGATAAAATAAAAAACTTAAAAGATTAAGAGAATCTAGACAGACAGGCATGAAGGCAGGCAGGCAGGCAGACAGAGTGGGGGGAAATATTTAACATTTCTGAGTACCAAATCATCTGAAATAGCTAAATATTTAAAACAGAAGAGCTTTTAAGAGGATTTCTAAGAAATGTAACAATTTCTGAAAACACATACTCCACTTCACGATGAGTTTCAAGAGATTTACCCTAATTCATTCTTCTCTTTGCTTTATTGGTCTTGCACCAGATCTACAAAAAAAATCTGTTAATATGGAAATTCCCCCTAAGCAACCTTACATTCCTTAGCCCTGAGATGCCTCAGGTTTGAACACTTTGTCAAAGGCCAAGGGCTCATGATGTACCCAAACCCAGCACTATTCCTTATGTGCATGTTAGTCCAGCCAGATGGTTCTGTAGCACACAATCTGTGTCCACTGTCAATGTTCAGTGCCTGTAAGACGTCATGTGCGTGATAGGTCATATAGCACTTCTGACTGTCATGCTTGAAAACCCAACCACTCTCTAATCAACATTTTGGGAAATCAGCTAATTCTTATGTTTGGTGAGAGTTTGATGAGGAGATCAACAACATGAAACTGGAGAAGGTTAGCTTAGTTTTGTGTAAATACTGGAAACGCGGGAAAACTCCTAGCCTGGGTTGGTCCAAAGCTAAAAACCTACAAGTGTCTCTAAAGCTCTCTAATGAACACATTATGTCTTGTTTGTTTTGAACAAAAAACAAGCTGCCTGTGATTGGCTTTTTTTTTCTAACTCTAACCATCTAACCAACTATCTAACCCTATCCATAAGCAAGTACCAAACACTGGCCAATCAGAGGCAGAGCAAGACAGATCTTCCGAGACTGCAGGTGGAAAAAAAAATAATTGAGACAACGTATTTAGAGTAGCACTGGGCCTACTGACAAATAACATTTGAGTCCAATTTTTTGGACAGGAACAATTTTTCCTGGCCAGGACCTTGAACTTCCTAAAGTCTTGCCATCTTGAAATGGCAATGCAACCAACATAGTAAGTTGCCACACACAGATAATGAAGAAATTAATATCTAAAAAATGTTTCTATTAAATGTTCAGAAATGCTGTCATTGAACATAAACACAGTTTCCATTATCGCTCAATGTTTTCAATTTTGCCTGGCAATACCATAGAAACCATATATTAGAATACATTAACAAAATGTAGATTTGCACATTTGCATCGTGCCCAGGACTACAACCCCTGCTTGGCATTCGGCAGTGTGATTCTCAGGAATGCTTGGTTGTGGTGTTAGTTGCATCATAAAACAAGAAACCCACTGTGAGGGATTTAACACTCTGATGGTGCTCGTCCTGAGGAATATGCAGCAAGAGGTACAGATGAACTAATCAAGACAACATCTGCAGCTCTACTCTGCAGAGGCCCCCTGCACCGAGAAAAGCCCCCATTAGCACACTTCCCACTGGACATGAATAGCCACATGTAAATACATACACACACACACACACACACACACACACACACACACTCATGAACTCATATAGGCTGCATTCACATGCAGTTCAGAAATATGATCATGCACTGCTTTTGGCAGTAACCTAAATCTGTGAACCACCATCTGGATTAGAGACCAGGGTCACTTTATCAGGTTGAAGGATTAAGGAAATGCAGCTACCAAGATAGACTTCAGATGGTGAAACCTGATTATTTGAAAATGTATCTTAACTGGGACTTAAAGTACCTTCTTGTACCAAAGCCAAAAAACATTAAATACGTTGATTTCAACAGCTGAAAAATAGTCAATTTAAACACATGCAACAAATTTGTAGTAAAAATGTACAACTAATTTTACAACGTACATATGCCAATACTAGTCCAGAACAGGTTATAGAGGGGGAAATGTACAATATTACAGTAAACTGGAATTGCAGAGTAATGAAAATGTTGCAAAGGATGTAAAATATATTATCTGATGTCTTTCCTCAGCCAACAGGTTTGATAAAATAATCTGCCAAATGAAAAGGTTATTACCCCATTAATACCGTGAATACAGGGACAGTTCATTGATGAAGACAATCTATTTGGTATATTTGTTTACTGTGTTTGAGGTGACAGAGTATAAAGAGCACCATTTCTTTTTCATGCCCACGTAAACTGCTGCAAACCATGTGATATTTTTTCCCCCCTCCAGATTTCCAGGCAGAAGTTCTGAATCTTCCAAGAACCACCAACCTGCTGAAATCACTCTGGCAATCAGAGCTTCGTTGCTGGAGACAAATACTCACTGATCCTTCTTTCAGAGCCAGCAGTCTGTACTTTGCGGCTTCAGAATTGGCCCTCGTGATTATGTAACTGATTCAGGATGTTGCCCCACATCAGCAGCTAATGTGGGCACATGTGAGCTGGTTGCCATTATTGATTATTGCATTGTCCAGGGACACAGATAGAAGCACAAACTAAGGGGGGGCTCCATACATCTTCACTAGTGCCTGCTGAGACCAGAGGGAGGTAGAACTGTAACTCTGTATGATGAATGAAGACAAATGGAGGGATGGACCAGGGGGCTCCAGACAGCCCATCTAGATATTGTGTATATGGGTCAGAAATATATCTGCACAGCCAGGCACCAGATTTAGCATATTCTTTCTATTGTTTACATCAACACAGAGGGATGAGAAGCGATCAACCGAGGCTTACTAGAGAGCAAGGCCGTCTCTGAGGCTTCAGCAAAGTCCTTTGAAAGTCAGAAAAGAGCCTCTCTATAGGAGGAAATGAAGTTGCACTCAATTGTTCAAGGACATGGGGGGTTTACCGCTCCACAGTAATTGGTTGGACATATTTCTGTAAGCTTTCTGCAGGGACTACATTAACACAGGATGACTACCATGTCTAATTATTGTCTCAGCAGCTCATTGTTAGCAAGCTAATGAGCTTGTATGAACACAAAGCTCAATTATACAGTACACACAATGATAAACGGGGGGAAAAAAGTTTGGGCCAGGGTAACGGTTGGCAAGGAAAGACAACCTAGAGCTAGGCATAATGAGTGTGCTCAATTCAGTAATGATAACATTTCAGTAGAATTGAGGCCCTAAATTAGCAATAGAAATGGGGCACTAAAAGCAATATTTTCCCACAGATAATTGGAAAGGTCACATAACCAGCCTGGAAAAACATTACCGAGAATCTGCTCAACTTTTCATGCGATAATGAGGCGCTTGTGGATCAACACACAATGAAAAACACACACATGCAAAATTCTTCCCTGGCAGTGACCTTGCCTGAAGTGTTGTATCTCACTCCTAATGTTACACAATCAGAACAGTTCATTTGATAAAAATTAGCAAAATCCGATAAAGAAAAGTTAACATTTGGTACAAGTTCAAAAACAACAGTAGCAACAAGAATAGCACAGCCTGTACTTCTCCAATCCTTCCTGCCATATGAAACAATCTGTCTTCAGAAAGAAAATCATATCATCAGGATTTCTGGCTATAGTCACCACAAGAAAGCACAACGTTTCAGAAGACCTTGACATTGCATCCCCACATGATCCACAGGAGGTGGATACCGTTGCAGGGATTAGACACCAATATACTATGAGAAAATGCTACATTTCCCAGCCTGTTGCCTCATACTAAAAAACTCCTCTGTTATTGTATAAAACCCCGTCTGAATCAACCTTCTATTTTATCTTCCTTCGAACATGACAGCACTGTCACCACTCCCTTGTCTTTTAATAAAAAATGACTCCCCAGCGGAGACCTTGGCAGTCTGGTCCACCATTGTCCACCAACACACATCTGGGTTATAAAAATATACTTTTTATGTCAAGGTATTCTTATGTGGAGCACTCGCTCTATTCAAGCATGGTTATTTGGAATCACAGGCAAAGCCAACTTACCACTGATAATAAAAGAAAGAACATGTAGTGTGTTTTTATTTGCCATCTGGCAAACCTAATCGATATCAAAACAACTTGTTTTTGGTGCTGTGGCATTTCTGAGGCAGCATCAAAGGCATTATCTTGTTTTGTTTGCTCGCAGTCTGCATCCTCAGCCAGCCATCACTGACTCTTTGCTCCCTAGCTGACTAGTCCTACAAAACAAGCCTAGCATCCAATGGGAGGTAGAGGTGAACAAAGTATATCACAAGGACCAAATTTAAATGCATCCCTGACTGGAGGGGTGATGCTTCCTGGCTGCATCCTGCACGCACTGTCCCTGTGACTCAGACCTCATGTATACTGCATGATGTGGCAATGAAAGAAAAACCCATTAACTCCTCAAGCAGAGACAATTGCCAAAATAAAGCACTTTAGCTGGAATAAGTCATGTGAGAGTGCTGTCATATTCAAGGAGAGCGCAGTCTGTTACCTACGCAAGTCTATGCTCATTTGCATCTCAAAAAGTGTTATTAGCAGAGGTCAAAGAAAGTCAGAAAAATCAACCTGTGCCAGCCACAGCTTCCTCTGCTACATAAAACAATAATTCAGTGGAGAGCTTCCCACACCATTTGTGTAAGTAGGTTTAGCCTCAGAGGATATCGTATCATACTGACAATGAACAGCAGGTCAGCTGATTTACATCAAACTCTCATGTGAATATCTGTAATCATGAAGCAATTCCTGAAAAGTGAGACACACTCGAAGAAACTGTCATAGATAACTACATTTTTGAAAAGCTGAATTGAAAAATTGAAAATGCTATGTGAAAGTTATCTTACCACTGAGACTAACAAGCTCCCTGTCCCTGTTTCTGTCTCTCCCCCAGTTGTATCTCTTCACACATACACCAACACTTTCAGTCTGCACTCAGTCACAATCTTCAAACGACAAGTGAGATCAGCATCATAAACCTGAGAGGGCTTCCATGTTTAAGATTGTGTGAGTGAAATATGTGGCTGCTCAGCCTCCATCATTATAAAGCCACTTGAGGTGAAACAAGGGACAAAGTGTGTTCTTTAATGATTGCAGTTTTTTATGTAAAGTTCAAGTGTGCCATGATCACAGCATTTTCAATATGTATTACATGTCTGTTAATGCAAATATGCACTTGATCCACAACACACCTTCAGACCCAGAACACCATGATACTGTCAAAGGGCTTGACAGATCGTCTTGACAACCTGCTGTTGGTTTCGGAAGGATAAATAATTTGCTCTCATTCACACTGGAATGTTTGGAACAAAAACTACTTCTTACTGAGGTGATGTCCTTGTCTACATTGGAACTCAGATCTACCACACAAAAAAACTTTGCTACTTCTCTGTGAGCATCATAAACCAGATAATTATGGGCAGTTGAGCAGTTAGCAGAAAAGAAAGCCAAGATAATCTCAACTTCTGCACTGCTTATGTCATCTCGTTTTTTTCCCCTATTTTCATTATTGTGCTTGTCATAAAGAAAAACTCCACCCAACTAACTAACCAACACTTAGTTATTATCTGGTTTATGATGCTCACAGAGAAGTAGCAAAGTTTTTTTGTGTGGTAGATCTGAGTTCCAATGTAGACAAGGACATCACCTCAGTAAAAAGTAGTTTTTGTTCCAAACATTCCAGTGTGAATGAAAGCAAAGTATGTTATCCTTTCGAAACCAACAGCAGGTGTAATATCCTCACAGAAAACATTTTTGAAAAACACAGGTGTTCCGGTCTCAGCCATGACAGTGTGACAATGAACTTCCCCAGCAGGATCTCAAAACTGAAGCAGCTACATGGAATTTAGCAATCATTAACTCTATTATTTACACCGGTGCTTTTCTTACCGTGACACATCAAAAACTGTCTCAATGTGACCTCAATCCTCAAATTATCCATTAATGAATTACTCCTCGGTGACCAACAGTAGAGGAACATTGCACTGGGCAGCTCCAAACAGTCAATATTAATCAGTGTCATGCTAATAACGAGCATGATTCTTTGGCAAACCCTGCCTTCATTGAGGAATTTTAAAATTTTGTCTTATCTTTCACACAAAAACATTCCAAGGTATGTTATAACAGCCAAATCAATGTATGTACATTTACAACATAAATGTCACGCTACCCATTTTCAATTCAATTCTTCCACTCAAATCTTGCTCACTCATTCAAAATGGTTTAAGTTCAAAATTTCTCAATGAATGCTGAACTTAAAAAGGGCAATATAAGGCCTCTTAAAAATATCATTAATTAACACTTTCAGGTCTAAATGTCATAGCATTTATCTTCAACTATAATGTGGTCACAGAAAAAAAGCAGTTGTATAATCATGCTTCCACTCCAACACAATCAGCTGCTATTATCTTTATTATCCACAACATCCCGAAATCTGCCACAAACCTCTTCTCAATATGACACACATAATGATGTCTGCAGTCAAAGGACACATGAGGAAGTCCATTTGTCATCAGTTTGAAAGATGTGGATCAGTTTAGGGGCTCATTATCTCAGATAGTGTTGCTGACTGTGCTGAAGTCAAACTGGGGGTATAGATTAACCTGGATTGTACTCCCAAATAGACATTTACCCAGACAACAGCAGATACTGAAGACAACTTGGAGGACCGCACTCCAGGCACACACAATAGATAATATATCATATTCCGTGCAAGTATGCAGATGTCCACACAGTCTACACATAAACCCTTTGATGATGAAATTTACATCACCATAGTGGACCCTCATACACCCACGAATGTGGAAAGTATAAGCTGAGCAAAATACCTGAGGATATTAAGCTTTGCAAAGCAGATGGCTACAATGGAAACTGCATCCACATGAAAATAGAGTATTCAACAGTAATGACATTGTTTTCTCTTTTGGAATGTATTACAAATGAGTTTTTTCTCTATTTGAATACAGTTTGGTCTGTGCCACAGATGCAGGAGGAAAGCATGAGGCAGATTATTACAGTGGGTTCTCAGTGTTTGCAGTCAAAATGTTGCACCATCAAAAGGATCTGTTCAGGGAGAGCTGTGGAATAAATGGAAGTTCAGCCCACATCTGAAGTCAGTTCCTAGAAGCTGAATACTGCGTAATTTTGTCTGTGTGTGCCATGCTGTGATGGTATGTGGACTGTGGTAAAGAGTGTGCTATGGGCCAATAGATCAGCTCCCAAATGATGTCACCTTTTCCTCTGTGAGGGCTTTATCAGTGAGGTCAGGCCAGAATATTATGCATGTTATTTTCCATGCCAGCTGTCTTTTTCTCATAGGGACTTTGCAAACACTTCACGTCAGTGGCCCAACCACAAAAAAAAAGTCACTACCCTTGTTATTAAAGTATTTATTTATTGAAATAAATTAATAAATAAATAAATTATCTTTACTTATAAGATAACCAAAGGCCCAAGGTAAATGCGCGTATTTAACCAAAATAAACTTTTAGCAATTACAGGCATACAACCAGATCATCATGATGTCTAGGGCTGGGTATCTTTCAAAAATGTTTCATGTCGATATTTTTTACAATGCAAACTTTATAAAATCCATTTTAACAAAAATGAAATTACTGTTCAAAGACCTGAGACTTGCTGGAGAAACTGTTTTTTGCTCTGTGCACTTAAGTGAACCTGCACGACTGAACTAAAATCAAGAAACTGATGCAATGTCTGTACAGTATACGACTATATGAAAAGTAGAAATAACTGTCTGTCTAAGGAACATTAATACCAAATAGAAGAGGGCAGCAATATGTCAATGCAGCATCTAGTCTTCCTAATGCAATGTGGTGTTGATAGGGACGTAACAATATATTAAATCTTGTAATATTGCAGTAGAAATAAGGCTCGATGCCATCGTGGGACTGAGACGCTATCTACCATGATGTTACATGGTTATTTACTACCTCTCCTTGTCAAAAATTGTATTGTTTTTATTTGAACAGCAGAGGGCGAAATCAAAGGAGTCAAAAAGACAAACTCCCGTCATCCTTTGCATGCAAGCCAAACTCTACTAAAAATAAACCCAGAAAACTAAATGAGAAAATTATGGATGAACGAAAGATTGAGGATGCTCCATCGACTTTTAGAGCTGATATGAGGCAACATTTCGGTTTCCCCATTTCAAGAACTGACAATGGCAAAAAGGAAACTGACAAATGCAAAACAACGCTTCGGGAAACCCATCATGAGAAGCCATCTGGCACACTGCCACCCAGAAAAGCTCCAATCACAACAACATACTGTGAAAAAGAGCTACAGCCAAGCAGCCTGAAAGAAGCATTTGGAGCCCCGCTTCCATCCAAGAGCTGAAGAAATAACAAGGAACATCAGTGTAGTCAAAGACTTACTGCCATTTTCTGTGGTTGACAACTATGGATTTTGGAGGTTAGCAAACATGCTTTAGACAAAGTATACAATTCCACTAAGGCCACATTTTAGTTGAACAGAGATAGCAGCTCTGTACCAAGAGACAAAACCTTAAGTGATACAGAGCCTCAAAGAAGCAGAGTGCATCTCAATAACTACAGATGGATGGTCTTCCCAAGCAACATGTACTTAGTTACTTGTGCAGATAATGTAGCGGTAACAAAAAAAAAAAACAAAACAAGAAGACAGTGATCCTCGTCTCCTGTTTGTAAGGTAGTGTTTTTCGCACATGCCTCCAAGACATGTAACGTTAGACAGCATTATTAGATCTTGGTAAAAGCACCGAGCATGCTTATTGGCTTACTGACACTGATGAGATTGACCTCTTAGATATCAAAATTTGGAAACAAATGAGAAGGTATTTTTTAATACTCAATAGGATGGAAGCAATTCAGTGCCATAAAATATTGGTCAATTTGGTTTGGTCCCCCAGTAGGCACAATCTTGACCACTGAACCCAACCACTTCCCTATGTATTCTAGTCCTTTTTCCCAAAATGGGTAAACAAGTTTTACACTCCCACATCACATGAACATGTTCCTGTTTGTGGGCTGACATTTCCAACATAAATTACTGGTCAGCAAGCCCATCCCGTGGGGTTTAGAAGGAGAAAATAAAACCTTTAAATATTCACTACCCTAATGTTAATGCACAGTCTGCACTGCCAGTGGCGTTGCTAGGGTCTCTTGGGGCTCCAAGCAAGAAATCCCTGGGGCCCCCACCCCATCTGTGCATGCCGCAAAAATTTGGTTTTTGCACACATAAATGCACAATTTCTGGGACATTTGAGATGAATGATGAAATGATAGCCCAGGCCTATCAATAATCATTGTTGTAAGTAAGTGGCTGGGGCCCCCCTTGTGGCCGGGGGCTCCAAGCAACTGCCTGGCTTGCCTGTCCGCACACCCCACCCCGTGCACTGCTGAATGTGTTAATACAGTTACAACTTTGAAAAATATCAATTGAACCAATGTAATTTACAGTAAATGCTGTCTTGTCCTCATGGACAGGCCTATGATAAAAACAAAATCGAAAATATGGATTAGGGTCTGACTGAACATTACACAGAAACTAAACATGCCACCCCTTCTCCACTATGTTTTGCAACTGGAGCAAGTGCTGGTCCTACATATAGTGAAAATGCAGTGATTTCTTGTGGGTTTTTTCATCTGGTTTTAATGTGTCCTCTTAATCTGACCTTGGGTCCCTAAAAATATTTGCATGACTGACTTTGGACATATAAAAAGTGCTTTTGTTGGACGGCTATATTTGACCTATGTATGTAGAAAATGCAACACAAAATAAAATTAGGAATAAAATAAAACTGATGCTAGACCTGAATGAGTTTTGTTTTTGGAGTACAAGAAAATAAAACACTTTAAAAGCTTTAACTAATATGAACTTTTTTATCTTTATTTTTACACTTCAATTCTTCAAACTTGGCACTTTGAAGAGACGAGAATTTCACTCAACTTTTCCTCCACTTTAGAGGTTATCTTCATCATATGGCAAAATGCCAAATAGCTCTTTTATCATGTTGGAGCTAAATTTCCTTATGGCTAAAAAGCACATGAATTACTGGTCTGTGAAATCATGTACACTCAAAATGACCTCACAGGCTTCTTGGTGAGCCAAACTGAACTGCTAGATCCTCTGTATCACGGCTCCAATCCACTTGAGTTATTTCCACCTTAATAAGGTTCGTCCTGCGGTTGTAGCTCTCTTAGGAGGGCGGACAGGTAGCCTGGCTCTGACTGATAGAACTTCTTAATCCCTGCAGGGTGAGTTCACTTTCATTTTATTATCTCTCTCAAGTGGGCAAGAGATTTCAGAAGTCATAAGATTTTCAAGAAGCCATAAGGTGATGGGTGTTCTTAATAAGTAAATGTTGGATCAAACAGCAGTGCGTGCATGTAGACACATGCAAGAAGTCTTGTAAAAGTTCGGAAGTTTGAAAATACATGTTCTGTTGCATTTCTCAAGGTTCATTTGTCAAAATTTGTCTATTTTGGTTTGTGCTGTGTGGGGCTTTAACAGTGCTTTAGACTATCAATTCATCTGCTAATCATTTTTCTCAATTATTCAATTAATTGTTTGGTCTGTATCACATTTTCCCAGTCTGAACAACAGTCCAAAACCCAAAGGTATTCAATGTAGCACCGTAGAAGACTTTGAAAACCAGCAAATTTAAGAAGTTAGAACCAGTAATTTTTTTGGCATTTTGGCTTAAAAAATGATTTAATGGATTAATGCATTAAAAAAATTGCTGTCCATTAATTTTCTGTCTGTTAATGGTCTATTAATCTATTAATGGCTAAGAGTTTCACCTGGGTAAGATGAGGTTTTTCCTCTTTGCTTCATAATAACAGACTTCGGCAAAACTGTGGATACATTTAACAATAGTTATACCATTTCAGAAGAGAGTTTGCCCCAATGTAACACTATACTGCCAGGGCTTATAAAAGAGAGTATCAGAACTGAGGTAAGTGCAGCAAATGATTGTTTGCTGCATATTATAGATCATATAGCTCAGTGCAGCAAAATCATCACAGCTGCAGATTATTTTTGACTATCTTTCTGACCCTGGCTGGGTGCTTTCAGACTAGGGCGCCAAGCGGATGATGCTGAGGCTGCTGTCTGTCTAATCTGCTTCCAACCTATTTTCTTCACAGCTGTCTCATTTACTCACACCATATCAGGATCACCATTAGCAGACTACCTGCCACGTGAAAATGCCATCAACTGCATTGAACGAGATTGCTCTGTGGCAATGTGCAGCCTCTAAAGGTCTGCTAATGCCGTTTCCTGCAGTGATGGAATAACATGTCACCGCATAATGTGCGAGGGAGATGTCATGGTAAAGATTTGATGTCCTACGTCAGGCAATTTATTAGAGGAATGGATGGAGAAAGTGTGCTAAAGTCAAACATCACATGACGCAGCTGAAACACATGGATACATGGCTTCACTGTGGGAAAACTATTCATAGCTTGTAACAGAGAGTAATTAGATGATGAAGAACTGTGTTAGCATGGCCCCGTTCTGCCTTGTGTTCTTTAGTATGCACATATATGGCAACAGTGATTAAGATGATGAATATACTTGTCAATGGTATACATTCTATCAGCAGCACAACACACAATGTGTACTATAAAAACAACCAGCTCTGTGTACGGCTATATATCCGTGCATGTGTGTGTGAGCATGGACACCCAGCTGTGACTGTTTGTCCTATTTAATAATTACGGACAGTCTTGAAGTCCTTGAACAAGAACAAGGTCTAAATCTGCCGAAGGCCAAACACTGAGAGGATGGATGTTGTAAGTAAGAGAGCTGGCTCTGGCCTCTTTAGTGAAGGCCGTTTTTCTTTTTTTATGTGCAAGATGACCTTGTCTGAAATCCTGCAGGAGCCGATCAGTACCACTGCCATCCAGATCGCACCGTCTGGTCAATGTGAGCCTATTGAGAGCGGCTGTATTGATCTGGAATGGAAGCTTCATTCAACACAGCTTCAAATTTGAGTGAAGGCTGATGGAGCCCTGTGTGAATGTAATAAAGCAGACCGCCTGAATAAATGTAGCCTCTTGTTTGAAAGGCAAGAGAGACTGAAAAAGTACAGGTTTTAAATAATCCCTTCTGCTTCAAATCATGACTTCAAGTAGTTTCTTGGTGTTATTATCACTTCATTGGAGTTAGAGGATGTAAATTGATCAAACCATGCATTAACTGAGAAATACATTTGTGTTGCTGCCTTAATATATCCATTAGATTATTTCTTCAATCCAATTGTTTTGTGTATAAAATACCACAAAACATAGAAAATGCCCATTGTAACTTCCCATAGCCCAAGATGACATATTCAGATGGTTTTTTCTGTCTGAACAATGGTACAAAACCCAAATTTGCTCAGTTAAATATCGAATATTAATCAAAACAGTGGCTGATTAACTTTGTGTTGACTGACTAGTCAATTAATTGACTAAACATTTCCACTTGAGTGGTATAGATACATTTCTATAGGTCAAAGCAATGGAGCTTAATACCGTATGTGCAGGCTGGTTAGTCTTCAAATCTATGGTTCTGCCACAATGACCTTTATAACCTGACAGGGAATTATCACTCCCTGCAATCAAAGTGACACATGACTTGGCTCCAGGAGGTAGTCATGAGGAAATGATCATCACTGGAAGAGCTCTATTCGGAAATACTTTAAGAGGGTATCAATTCCAATCACTATTTCAGTCAGCCAGCTCACGTGAATAAAGGAAATTGAGTCTGTACAGAGCTGATATTTGGCATCAAGATACCTGACCTCATCATTTCCCGTTTAGCACAGCAGAGATTTGGAAGTGACGATAATAAAATTCCCCTCACAAAACTACGTTAGATACAGAGTCTGATGCCAGCTGTTACACGGGCTCTACAGTACAATATGACGGCCAAATGCTCTGAGGCCATCCCCAAGCAAAACACCTCCAACAACTGCAGGAAATACACTGTCTAGTCAGTTGTTAAGGATAACATACACCCAGCTATTCAAATGATATGACATCTACACATTGTCAGGTATGCACCAGGTGATCATTCACCAATAATTCACACTGTTAAAACCACCAAAATCACAGTTTGGTGCAATTGCTTTCATCAAACGTGGCAATAAGCAACAGGGGACCATCAGTATGTGTTCATCATCATGGGGGTGAGTGGAGCAGCAGTGTAAAACATATGAAAATCCTTAGCACAAGTCATCACTGGAGCGCAGGAGCCCAGGTTACATGCAATTTGAACAACCAAAATAGTAAAGCAAGCTGCCATGTAAACTTATTTTTGTATTGTATTGTAATTGTAATATTTTGTGAATGAGCTGTTTACATCCATAATGCCAAAATACAATATCACCATCTACTAGATACATAATTTCCACTAAGCAAGTAAGAACAGCAGAATAGCAGCAACAACTAGATAAAGTAAGCTCAACAATTAACCCCATAACATTGACAAACCCACGCATAAAATTCAAATTTCACTGTGACAGAAATCAACAGAATGAGGGAATAAGAAGGCACCTGCCAAACAACCAAAAGTAAAATAAACTCAGAAATCACAAGAAAGGAATTAATACCAAAGCAAATATTTAACTAAGCTAGCTAGCTACATAACAGCCAAGTTAGCCACTAGCACAATAAGTTAGCCACTAGCACAATCCACAGCCAAACTGACATAAAACAATAGAACAGCACCAAGACATCCACAGGTGTGTTGGCACGAGCAGAAAATAATGTACTCACCTTGGTGAGGTGAAGCAGTAGCCAGCAGTACCTCAGTGGGAGGAAGTCCTGAAAATGTCGCCCCCCACCGAGAGGAAAACGCCATCTTCAGTGTCAGGACGACTGTTAGAGAAACGTTATGCACTGACTGCTAGCAGCAAACGCAGCATGGAGCCAAAGACTAAGACAAATATTCGTCCTCAAACTTTCTCTAACGCTGCGTTATCCGACTTTCGGTCCGTCAAGTTGAATTTTAATCCTGATAACGTTCATGGGTACCACACAGTAAGCGTTTAGTCAAGCTTTTACAGTAAAGCTAGACGCGAACCTGAAGATGAGGCCTACTGTCAACTTAACACGCGCCTTGCTAAGGGTGCGTTTGATATGAGTACCATTAAACTCGAACGTGTCATGTGTTGGTGCACCTACCTGAGCTGTAGGTCACAAGCTCCATAATACTACAATGAATTGAACTGTCAACAGAAATTATGATTTTAAAGCACAGTCTCATGTGTATATATATATATAACCATACAACACAGATTATTTACAGATTTTACAGATTATTAAATTACATGACATCAAAAGTGCCTGTTGGTCACAGGAAGCAGCACATAGTGTAAATAGGTCAATAGTGAATAGTAGTAAAATAATTTTTTCTGTTTCAATCAGAACTTTAGGAGAAAAGTCCCTCAGTGTATCTTCACATTATTTCTTTTCATCGCTAGTTATTGATTTGCTACTCTGATGAATGAAGCCTTCCATTCATCAGTGCCTTCACTGTCATCCTTTTCCTCATTTTACTGCCCAGTATGTGTTGATGTCTCAATGTCTTGAAGGTCAAAGAGCTTGTCATATGCAAACTATATCATCCTCATGGGGACTACATACAGAGGACACAGATGATGTCATGTGACACGATGCCCATCTCACGTGTAATTCTCATTCTCTGAATGGGGAAGATATGTAGGCCACATGAAGGAGGGGTGAGGGAGGTGAATGGTGGATGAATAGATGGGATAAGACCTTGAAAGTGCGACTCACTTCTATGAGCTTCCATTGTTATTGTACTGAACAACACACATAAACACACACACACAGGTGTTCAAGAGTAATGATTTTTCTTTGTTTCTCTTCAGTTAGATGTCTTGGTTTGTTTATATGTAATTCAACTACCACTAAAGAGTAGATTACAATGATAAACAAGTGCCACTGACCACCAAATGTTGTAGGCGCAGGTGATGCAGTGACAACTATGTGGCAACACCTGTTCAAATTTTATCACAAGGTATGCATTCTAGCTTTGCTTGAGGTAATCTGTAAATCTATGTTTACATTCATACTATGAAACACAATTTAAAATAAACAATGAGTCACAGATGTCATCAAAAGTTTTTATTTTCAATGAAAGGATACATCATCCTGCAAGTGTTTTGCAGAATTGAACACGTTACGTTGCAGTAAACATCATTCCTGAAAGCTTTGTCCTGTACATTGATTTGTGTAGGGTCCACCATAAATCAGATTTCTGGAGAGATACTGTAGAAAGCAAACAATACTTCCATTCTCCAACACTGACCTACATCTGCTGTGCCGTTCATGACACTCATCAACCTGATGGAAAAATGATTGATGAAATGTCTGGCCAAATTATGTGTCACCATTATCATATATCTCCCTAAATCACCTGAACGGCTGTGATGGCAGGTTCCCACTTGATAACCCTGGTAACATACTTCCTCTTCTTTGTTGACCCACAATAGCAAACAGTGGGATTATTTGTACAGTAAATGTCCATCTACGCGGAAAAGATTACCACTTCTAACAAAGGCTATTATGTTGTAGTGCCTTTGCAGTGAAGCTGTGACTGTACACCAAGAAGAAGAAGAATGTATTTATTGTCATTGTACAAATACAACAAAATTAAAAAAATGCAATCCTTCAAGTGCACACTTAATAAATAACAAATAATAAAGAACATAAGAAGCTGACTATAGCTTTAATGTTAAATGTGACTTAAATGTGCTATTATTTCCTGCACCTTCAGTTCTTTGTATTGAGACTGGGATGCTCGCCTGATCTAAACCCTCAATGATTTGATTGGTCCTCTATTTGCTATAAATTTAATAACATTTAACCAGTCGCAGCGACATTAAAAACACAGTGCTGGCAACTGGGGAAAGCAGACTTTAATTCAGCAGACGTAGTAGTTGACCAAAGGTTGACCTTTCTGTTGACGTCTGTCTTTTGGCTCACACTGGGAGCCACCTCAACAGTCACACAGTCAAAAAAAAAAAAAGTCGAAGTCTTGTGATGTTTAGTAGCAATAGACTTCAGCATCGCTGCTTCAATCAGAAGCAGCTGCTTTGCTGCTACTTTCATGACTATTATTTCCCGTGTTGTTAAGGCAAGTGAAACAATAACACACCTGATTTATCTGACAGCAGCACTTGGATTCAGATAATTGATTAGTGAGATTTATTTGTTTCTACTGTGTAGATGCCACTTGAACACATAAAGCAAAGTCCAATGAATGTGTTGTTATTCCTCAGATATAGAAAAAAACAAACAAACAAAAAAAAAAGCCGCACCAGACACCAAGCAGCTTTACAATTCTGTTTCATTTGTTGATATTTTTTCAGGATTCCCATATGGTTTTTTTTAGAGGGAAATCTTTTTTTTCTGAAAAATCTGCAAAATAGACATAAAAAATATACTTTTAGTGTAGAACTAAATAGTAACTGTTATCCTGCTGCTTTGTAAAACTCACTTCTGATTTATGATCAGCATATGAACAAACTTTACCAATTGGCTGTAAATTACCCATTAAATCAGCATATCCTCATTTATCCTTGTTTTGAATTTCGCTATTCTGGCAAATCAACGTCTTTTTTTTTTATCAATAAATAAAGTTTGATCAGTATTGTGATATTATACTTGTGAGGTCAAGCGTTGGGACATTCACTATGTACACAATGTACCAACGTTATTTTTAGAAAGCTGTTCAGGGTCATAACGAATGAATGAACTGCTTCTAAGGGTGTTTGGCAGTTGTCTTATAGAACATAGAAAAACTGTGTAAAAATATCACTTTTTAAGGATTCACTCAACTGGATTTTAACTCTTTAAGTTGGGGAAATAACTGATTTTATGAGTCATCCTGCATGGGCGGAAATTCCACTATGTGCTGCTGACCCTCTCTGCAGATGTTTCCTCTCTCTGTTGTTGTTGTTCTCCCTCAGCACCCTGGGGTCTCTCCCACTCAGCTTGTGGCCAGCTAGCATATTAGTTATCTTCATAAACAGGGTTTTTTTTTTTTAAGGGAACACAGGTGGTTCTGACAAAGAAAGTGTATTTAAGTTTTTCCAAAATCTGTTGCTATTTTCTCCAAACTGGTACAGGATGTTACTGTGCCAATACTGGCTGGTGGTTTCCTGAAATTTAAGAGGCACTTTTACTGTTTTACCATGCACGAAGTCACATTTTAGAAACAGAAGGCCGCTCACCTGCCAAAGCAGATAAAGCTTTTGGCTGGGTACAGTCCTTTTCTGGTTCTGCTGGGTGTAAGCAGTAGAATGTAAGAGAGGTATTTTGAGACTGCACATGTGTTAAGCATTGCTTGTTAACTGCATCTGAAGGTCAAAGCCACTTTTTCACCAGTGTTCATACGCCTCTTTTGCACTTTGTTAAGCATGAAAAGAAAGATATTTTAATGCTTCAGGTACAGTATAATCAATCATAACAGATCAGTTCTTTTCAGTGCTTCCATTATTTGTCAATGATGTTGTTAAATAAAAAGCATTATTGTGAGTATGGCTTTTGTCAATGGGAAAATCTGTAATATTCAGAAAATGCCTGAGCTTCTTCCCTTCATCTCCTTGTCATCATTCACCTATCACGTGATGTGTGTGCCTGTGTGCACATGTGCAGTATATGAATGTGTGTGTGTGTGTGTGTATGTATGTGTGTATGTGCGTGTGTTCCCATAGAGACAGAGGACATGCTGCCCTTTTCTTGCCTCACCTTTCTCTCATTCTTAAATATCACGTGAATGGAGCACACACAGGGAAGGTGGTCTCCTGACAAACTGGGCTATGGTAACAAGGATATGAATTCAAACCACCGATCCTCACCTGTCTCTGTGGATGTAAATAGTCTAGCTTGTGGTATTTATAGCACTTATAAATGGTTTTCCCATGCAGCACATGGGAGAATGTATGTCTAATGCTACCATACCCTGACCGCCTTTGACTAACGAGATGCTCTGATTTACATGCAGAATAGAAACGGGGACACACTAAGTGATTCCACCATTCCACTGTTGAGAGACCAGGGGATTTTCTCCAAACACATTTTCTTGGTTTTCAAAAAGGTTTTCTGTTTCACATCAATTACAGGCATTTGAAAACTGGCATTTTGTTACTCTCATCAGAAATAGAAGAGAAGTTTTTATCTTCAAATCTCAAATACCAAGCACAGAAGCCAGCTGTCTCCAAACCAACAGATTCTTCTTCATCTTCTTCATAAAAGGATGTTTTCTGCAGCATAACCAAAGTGCTCCAACATCAAATGAACAGTGGCTTCAGAAGTCCAATCTATGTGATGAGTAACCTATCAGAAGGCAGAAAGTTAACAATAGATTCTTCTCTGACAGTAGTTTAAAAAGCAAAAGCTATTCAGACACAATTCATAATTTCTTCTTCACAACGAAGAGTAACTCCTGGTGCACTACCAGTGCACTACTACCATTGACACTGTATAACATACCGAGGTTGACTTTAATACTTTGAGTCTCTAAAATCCAGATTCAAAAAGCTTTACTGTGACAGGTAATTAACTTTAGAGGGTGTGGCATTTTTGGTATTTTTGACCTTGGTGTGTGTGCCTTATTTTTGACCATCTTCGAGGAGGTGCTGGCTGTAGGCACAGCAGGGTTTCATTGGATGTGTTTTTGGACACAGCAGGAAATGAACAGATCAATAAAATGTCATCACAAGATTTCTAGGCTGCCTCACACGTGTACCAACCCACCTCTGCAAGATGAAAAATTCCTGGAAAAGCTCTGAAAGAGATTATGTCCTGGATTAGACCTTGTTCATGCTCCTACAAATTACGCAGCATTTTGCATTGGTGAAATATATTTGGGGAAATACAGTTTGGCCAGGCATCAACAAATCAGATTAATTCAATTAGTGTAGAACATATCAGGAAAAATGTGCAGTGTTTTTGACTTGGATATTGTGATGCCATGGCAACTAAAATATGGTTAGGAAATCAAACTGCACTTCATTAGGACTAAGGAAAGATCATGGTTAAAACTTTCAGTGCTGGCTGTTACTGTGAGATGTGATGGGACACAGGAGATTCTAGTAATTTCTATCAGCCTGTGTGTCCGTCTGTGTGTGCGTGATGTTTGTTTCTGTGTAAAATAACAGCTTCGGCTTGAGGCAATGGGAGATAAAAGTGATGAAAATTTATGGATCATGTCCCTCATTCTCTAAAGTTGTGTGCCAAAGCAGATACAAACCAGGTCCTCAGACTGACTTCAGCACACATTCTCCTTTTCTTTTCCTTTCTCTCTTTTTTAAACAGGTTTTCAGCAGATTTGAGTTCCCAATGACAATTTGTGTCATGTTACTGACGTTTAAATAAAAGTGAGTGGGAGACAGACTATGCTGAACTATACTTGGTATCCTTTTTGGAGTCTTATGGTTTATTTTAAACTGTGTGGAATGCCATAAGCTGCAAATCTGAAGCTAAGGTGAGACACCTGTCAATGAAACAAACACATCTCCGCATAGCTTTAAAATGTCATCTGTGAAAGAATGTGTTTTTAATACACCAGCAGACTAGAAGTCCTGTCAGATATCAAGAAATTTACACTGTCTGAAGAAAAGAATTGACTTATTCTTTCAAGAGAGAAGTTGGGCTATAATGACAATGCAGTATATGTTTTGACTGAGCATTTACATGTATTTAGCATAGGAGGAACAACAGTTTAATGTACTGTGCTAGCGGCTTCACTACTTAGCCCTGGAGGTTGCTGTTTAGAATAAACAGGAAAAAATGGGTATTTAGCATGAAAACCCACCTGCAGAAATCAAAACATTATAATTAAAAAAGCAAAATAAAAAAAAACAGACAACTAATAAATGAACCATCTGCTACTCATCTAGTAAATGTAGGCTAACGTTAGCCGCAGACATCAGGCTAGTCAATTTGCTTTACCATAATCTATACAGGTCAATGTAGCCATGTAACATATGACAGGATGTATGAGCATTAAAAAACATGTGCTGCTTTCATCTCTGCACACACACATGCAGATATATACGAGCGTTCATGCCAGGCAATATGTTTCTGTATGTATAATCTCAGATTTGTGATAGGATAAACACTCTGTATAAGGCTTTTGGTCTGAGCATCTGTGCATCTGTGTGTGTGTGTGTGTGTGTGTGTGTGTGTGTGTGTGTGTGTGTGTGGTTAGCCATGTATTACTCACTTTGTGGGGACATAAACCATGTTACACAGTCGCATTGTGGGGACTTGCCTTTTCCTTTGGGACAAAAAGCAAATCCCCATAATGTAAAGTGAAGACTAGGGTTAAGGTTAGGTTTAGGCCAGTAGTGATTATGGTTAGGGTAAGTCTCCAGGAAATGAATGTAAATTTAGGTTCTGTCTCCAAAAGTGATGGAGGCACGTGTGTGTGTGTGTGTGTGTGTGTGTGTGTGTGTGTGTGTGTGTGTGTGTGTGTGTGTGCATTATGTAACTATGGTATTTAGCAGAACATGGCTTCAGGCCACATTGTTGCAACCCTAGCTGAAGACTCACTGAGAGTAACCAGCACATTGTGCTACTCTCTGAGCTCTCCCAGTGCACAGCTGTGACAGTTTGCATTTGACAGAGACATGTTCATGTCGCGACACTTCCACCAACCTCAACCTAACCTGCACCCTGGAGGGAGGAAGTAACTAAAAGTTTAGAGAAGTAGCTTGTTTACAATTGAAGTTCCTCAGCCAACTGTGAAAAACTGGAAGATGAATGATTTATACTTTCTTTTCTTTCTACATCTCTCTACAACTGTTTTAATATTCATTCTGCCCCACAAAGATAGAGAGAAACCATATATGCAGAGCATAAATCTGTGTGCAAAAAGCATACAGAAATAACTGAAGTTAACCTATTTGACCTTTTCACAGAGGGCTTTCTGACATGACACAGTAGGAAAAGCAAAGGTGTAAATAATAAAATGAATGATGGCTGATTTAGCTGCTTCATTTCCAGGGTCCTGGTATTGTTCATGCTGGGCCACTGTCACACTGTTGGGACTCACTGGGACACATAAATAGAACAGAGCTATTGTTAATGTTACTAGTAACATTTGTGTTTTTTCTGCTGTAACAAATCAAATGACTGCTCTGATAACATCAATTAATTAAGCCAAAAAGCTCTAATTGCCTTATTTAATTGCGATGTCATTTCCAAGCCAAACTCAAGTCAAGTCAAGTCAGTTTTTATTTATTTTAAGTCACATTATGCCTTAGACCTTCAATTTGGGTAAGGAAAAGCTCCCCCAAAAAAACATTTAAACAGGGGGAAAAAATGGAACAAACCTCAGGAAGAGCCACAGAGGAAGGAGACATGTGACAGATGTCCTGTGTACAGAACAGACCAACAAATTCACATCTCAAACTGAACATTTTTGTGCATTTATTCACATGAATTTCAAATATTGCTCTTTGATATGTTGCTAGTGCTATAATGTGCTCCGCAATTTGCATATGCTACTAAAGCAACATGATAAATTGAAGTGACATTAGTCTTTGGTCATCAGCATGACCCCACTGAAAGTTTTCACAGTTTAACATCAATTATGTTTTATTCTTCAAACTGTCCTTTTCATTTACATTTTCTGATCCTGCCTATGAGCAAGGCATCCACAGCAAATGGAGCTGCTTAGTAGGAAAAGGAAGTGTTTGTGTTGAGTGATTTTTATATATGAATGAATGTGTTATGTTTGGTCTCAATCATGGAAAGATTTCTGTTCAAGCTGCCTCAGCAAGTCTGCTTAGACATATATTGATACTGAGTTTTTGATGTTGAGGTCATACAAAATGTGGTATTGGAAGCTTTAGAGATCAACAAAATCCTGGAAAGGCAAGGCATCCTAGTGGTTCAGCGGTCTAAGACATCTGCCATTTAAGCATGACGTCTGGTTTGGATCCAAATTTAGGGTCTGCTCATTTACAACAAAGTGGTTTGACACATAACAAAACACAGAGATGATTCTTCATCTTTGAGTTTTGCTGAATTCTGCACAGTTAGAGTTATGGCAAGCTCTAAGACTTCCTGCAGAGTCCTCGCTATTTATCCTCTCTTTGTGTTTCCATTGTTTATCTGTGGGTTTGATTTCATACAGCTCCATGTTTGGACATCAAGTCACCAAACTGCTGAACTCAGAGCAGAGAGGTGACCACACTTGTAATAGCTGAACACATAAAAGCCATCAGGGGATTTGAGTGTAGTTAAAGTGCTCAGCAGATGTTTTCAGAGGAGATCTTGATCTGAGCTCAGCTTGTAACACAGTATCCCCACACAGATGCAGGTTGTGACATTTCCTACTGTGCTGAAAGTTAAAATCAAGCTCTGTTGCTTTCCAGTGAACTGTAGCTGTTTGATCTCAGGATTCACATCGCAGGAGTTTTAAAATCCCTGCTAACTGTGAAATCGGAAAAAAGATAGAAGTAGTTTAATAGTTTTTCTTTTCTTTCACTCTTTTTTTTCTGAGATAATGTTTTTAATTTTATCAGCAGTTAGTGATAAATTAACCTGAATCTGTGTCTGCAAGAGAGGAAAATTGTTTTCTCAGATTCTGATGTTCAGTCATTTATCATCTTCTAAAACTTGCTGTTGTTTTGTTCGTTTCCTACTCCGGTTTACATCTTGAATTGTGTGCTTCACCTGCATAAACAGTAATTTGATTCACTTCCTTTTGTGTTTTTGTCCTTGTATCATATGATCTCTGCCTTGCATCTTTTAGTTTTCACCTTTTACCTTTTATATTTTATTACAATCTACACGCTGTAAACTACAAGCACTACAAAGTTGAATAGTTCAGGAGTGGAGATGCAGAGTCTCCTCACTACAACTTTCAAAACTTTTATGTGTCTCAGCAAAGCAGAACAACTCAATTCTTAATCTGATACTCCAAATAAATATTTCATTAACACTACGCCCACATCCTCAAAAATACAGCTGTTCCACCTTTTTGTTCCTGGATCCTGACCTGCTGGGGTTCCTCAGGTGAAATGTGAAGTGAGCTGATTTCAGCAGATTGCATCAGACAGGCAGTGTGTGAGAGAGTGGATTTGTATGTGCAGAGTGTTGTGTGGATGGCAGATACCGCCCCGGTGGGCCTTCCAGGTCCGCTGCAAAGACGCAGTATAATAAACAGATGGAGGTGTTTCAGATTTAATTTTAAAATGATTTCAGTTAAATACCACACGAAGTGTGAAGGTATAGTAGTTTTTACATATCATTTATATACCATTATATACTATTAACAGAGAGAGAGTCTGAGCAATGTGTGCAGATTTTACTGTATCACCTTTTACAGCCACTGAGGCTACAAACAATTCCATTGTGAGTTTATTTGAGCTGTTTCTTTGATGTAGTTGCAGCATTTATTTGTTTTTCCACAATGACACGAAGGATTGTGTACTAAGGTGTGCCACAAGGCTCTGCTCTCTGTCCATTATTTTTCTCTATTTACATCATCCTTCATAACCTTTACATTTATTTATTGGCAGGGGTATGCCAGATTACTCTTCCTGCTTCTTCTTACTAGTTCTTTATTACCTGCGTTGTTGACCCTCTCAATCTTCTCATGTTGTATTTTTTTCATCTAAGCCAATGTCTCCCTCCCATGGGCATCATAACAAGGAAACGTCTGCTGACTGTTCATCATGTCAGGGAAATAGGAATAATTTGGTTGATTCTCTATATCTGTTGGTTGGTGCTCATCACAAACACAGACATCCAACCACACACTGGTAGACACACATGACATTGAAAGGTCTTTACTTCCACAGAGAGATGACACCATCTCCTGTTGTGCAATCCTCATTATATGCCTGACCAGTGTCACCAGTTCTTTGTAAAGCCTAAGGATAAATGGTGGCAAATCATCATTAAATCTCTCCTCAAACAATTACAGCATGGGCGCTTCTGTAAAAGTCCATTGAAGAGACTGTCTGTGTTGTTTTCACCTGCTGTTACATAATCCCACTAAACAGATGTAGCACTGAATGGATGCTCGCAGGGAGGCCACGTAATGCCTTGCTTTGCTGATTTCTACATCCAATTCAGACAAAAGAAGATTTTTATTTCCAGGAAACCATGATACAGTCTCACAGGTGGACTGTTTCAAAAAGCAAAGAAAGTAATGATGTCACATAATTTTGGTACACTATTTGAAAAATACTAATCATCTGACGTCAGAGAAATGTGTTCGCATGGAGAATTATCCTCTATGACGAACACAGAGTAAAACTTCATGGTTTTATTCATGACTTACACAAAAAATATTGATTAAAGATAAATGCAAGCAGCAATTCAATGACCCAAGCAAATCACTCCAGAGCACCCTTGCGTCTATCCTCTGGCCATGTGAGGTGGTTGGAGAAACCATTGTGGAAATATGGGTCACTTCCTGTTTGTGTCTTTGTTGCATACTTTTTGAAGTCGTCACATTGTTCAGAATCCACTTACTGCTGGAACTAAGTGGTTCAGCTGTTTAGAAATGTGATTCATGATGAATTCAATTATTATGAATACGCTGATTAAGAGAGCGTGGTTTTAGTTAAAGATTTCATACCTGTTTATGTGAACATGTGATCCACAGATAATAAGGTGGTTAAGTTAAGTGGTTAAGTGAGTGAGGGTTTTGTAAAATAATAATAAAGTGGACTGAAAACATATGTATTACTGGTACAGAATGTTCCCATGTGCATTGATTTTAACAATGTTCCCATTGTATGGACATAAATGTGATTCCCCATAACATAAATCATTAAAATTTAAGGGTGAATACTTGGGCTAAAGTTAGTGTAAGTCTCTGGGAAATTAATGTAAGTCTATGTAACGTCAAAACTTTTCCATAACCTGACAGTTTTCTGTGTGTCTGCATGACATTTCTGGATGCTGCTGAAGTCTGAACCACCTGTTCTTACTAGTTTGGTGGTTACAGGGACTGAATGTGCCTTCTTCTTTGATGAGTTTCTTCAAAATAGTGCCTGAATGATAGCATTTTAAAAGACCATGAAAGGTATATGGCTAAGGACATTAAATATGTAATGTATAGTAGAATCATGACTGCTTTCAACAGTCACATTGTTTGGATATCAATACTGTATGTGGTGAAAACAAGTGCTTTATAACTTTTCATCTATCATGCAATGCTTATTTATTCATGTATCTTACTGAGATCCTGAGAACTTTTACAATGTGTTATGAAACTATAGTCTATAGTCTTCTTATTTTCTTCTATCTGAACACCTGAACTCACAAAAATGAGGCACAACTGCTAATGTGAGAATACGAATGATCAAATATTCCAACATGAATAATATTTTGAAATGTAAGTTTTCACATATCTATTAAGAGTTTATTGACAAATTGCCAGCAATCCACCAACAGAAATGTTGAAATGTGATTTACCAAGAATATCAGGATGAGTAAATACGTTGTGTGTTTCATGATTGATGACTCGGGGGCAGGAATCATGTGTCCTGAAATTTCACTCACCGCTGCCCTTTGCACAGTCATAGAAACATACATAGGGAAGCAGAATTAGAGTAAATCAGGCGTGTTGCTGATTCTGTAGAAAGTACGTAAAAGCTCCTTCCTTTCTTCTTCAAGACTTACAGTACAGAACATTCAGGGGGACTTTGCACAAGGCCTGAAGAAACAAAGAGAAACAAAAAGGCTATGTCAACATCAGAACGCAACAAGAAGTCAACCAAAGATTGCAGTCAGTGTGAAGGGAGGAGCACTGATGCAAGGGGGCACGCAGTTACAAGTACAAGGATCAAGCTGTTTCAAGGTTACAAAGAGCAAAGTCCTAAAGGCTTGATTACACCTTGGTCTACAGATAAACAGGTGATGTATAGAGTCATGGAGCAGCACGGGGAGTCATGGGGAGAGATTATCATGAGCGCAGTGCAAAAAAGCATATGCTATATGTTAAAACTCTGCTCCTGTGTTTGTCACCTAATGTGTTAACATACTGGGGTAACTGTACATCCTCCAATCATCACATATAGACCTGAGCCGAGCAAAAATGACTCATTAATTTCATCTGAAAATCAAAGCGTGTTTTCCAGGAAGTTGCAGAATGGACCTGCTTATTGCCCCAAGACAGTGACATTTGAATTTGCACAGAAGTGAGAACAAAGGTTTCACTATCATTCTGAGAAATCAGTGAGACACACACACTCGCTTCTCTTGTACTGTATGTGTCAGCCTATGTGTCATCCATTTCACTGGGGCCACGCGCTCAAAAACTAGGAATGAGTGTGTGTTGTGAGGAATGCATACAGCTTCCACTGTCATTGTGCTGCCACCAGTGTGTTGCTGTGCAGCAAACACACAGCACCCTGCAAGTCAGCTGGCTCAGAATCAAGCTGGTCACACTGATTACAGATTCCAAAGGTTTTCTTACAGTCAGCAGAACGTCCTGGTTCCCAGCGGGATGCGAACACTGAAAACTAACACATGAAAACTGTTTGATTTGTGTCAGAAATTCTATTTCTTAGAAACCTAATACTAAAACCAACAGTACTAACAAGTTGCTCTGTCACTGAAGCCTGATATTTATTCCTCTGTGTCGTAGACCATCATTATGGTACAAAAAGCGTTAAAATCTATGAGCACACTCTTGCACGCACATGAACACTGTAGATTATTTTGAGTCAATCCAACATTTACTGTCCTGCAGCTGTATATACTCACTAGTGTTCCTGTTTTTGTCATGTTTGTTAAAAACTGCACTGCCCAGGGGGGTTAATAGGGACTCAGAGGCTTATTCTTTGCAGCCAGGGGCACCCAAGAAGGTTTATCCAGCAATGTTAACACAAACAACAGGCTGTATTGGTGATAGTTACTGCGTCATTCATATGTATTCACTGCATTCAGTACAGTATGTGCATGTGACAGCAGGCACACGTGAGTGCAAATGCCTTTCAGCAGCATTGTACTGTATATACAGCATACAGTACTGTATTGCTATGTTGTGTTCAGCATTGATGTGTTTCTTGCTGTGCTGTTAATTTCACATGTTTAAGTTGTTGCACACCTCAGAGGATCAAGAATAAAGAGAAAAAAAACATTTGAAGTTATAAAATATGTACTTATGTAATGAAATAGTGATGCAGCCTGTACTCAGCTGAGGAAAGTGTTTAAATTCGCTCTTCTCAGACAATAACAGTGTGTCTGCTGCTGTGCTTCTTTCCCAGAAAAAATCCAAATGTGATTTGTTTTTCATTTATTTGGATTAGATGGTAAGTTTGCATGAGCGGGGGCAGACAAAGAAAAGAGGTTCACTTACAAAAACTCAAACACTGTGAACATAAATTAATACGAAAAGTTCTGTCTAGCCAGCCGTTAAGTGACACAGTGTCATGCGAGAAGTAGCTACATCAGTGGCTCTTATCTGTCTTATATTCTTAGTGAGTGGAGGGGTGACCAGAGAGACACAACCCCCACCTGCTCGCTCACTCGTGGTTAGGATGATAACAGCATCAGTCCCTAAAATATGTTTGTAAAATAGTGAAGTAGAAAAGAGATTATTTCTTTTTCCAGGTGGCAATTTCAGTCACATGTTTCAAAGCATCAGAAAACATCCAGTTCAAATCAGGCCACTGCCTCCAGGGCATGACTGCTTCTAACATGTCTAAAGGTTTATTCTTGGAGCTGTGGTTTAGAATAAGTAAAGTCAGGACCCCTGTGATTATCTTTCACTCTTAGTCTTCTACTTAAACCTTGGTGCTGGTAAAAATACCATGTGTACATGCCATACATGCTACTTAGAGACACACCCCTCACTCACCACACGCACACATTTCCTTGGAATAAGAGCAGGTTCTGATAAACATGTTAGTTACTGTGAATGGCACCAGTAATGACAGCAGCAGAAATATGTCTGAATGACACAGACATAATGTAATCTGCCAAGGGCAGAGCATGGGGAATGAGGGGTTGCCAGTTTGGTTCTTCAGTGAAAATATGATTGGGCATGGTGAGGAAGAAACGGTCCTTGCTGAATTGTCCTTGTGACCTTGTGTGACTGTGAGAAAGTGTGTGAATGCTAAACAGAGCAGATTTAAAAAAGACAATAAGGCAAGGTCGCACAGTTTCAAATAAAATGGCAAAATACAGGTTGCAAGAGGTTAAATAGACCTCATCACAGCTACAAACTTTTCATTTAAGTTCAGCATAAAAGATGCTGAGTCAGCTGTAGCACGAGCAGCATCACAATGTCCAGTATCCTGAAACATCAATGGCCCTTTGTGTTGAATCTGATCAAAAAGAGCGATCCCTTATTTGTCCCGGTTCAGACAAAGCTCTGGGGTTCACGACCAGGCTGTTGTCTTCAGAGGCTGCACTGATTTAAACACCTCTGGAGGGCCTTTTTCCGGAGTCACTGAGGACACGAGCCAGAACCAGGAAAAGATGGGAGTTAGGGTCCTCTGCTTTCTTTCTTCTTGCTCTGGGCTGCATCCTGAGGCCAGGCGGCGGCTGGAAATAGCCCAGACATGCAGGCCAAGTCGGAGCAGAGCACTGTTGGTGTCGTCTCCTGTAAGATTTCCTCAGCCCTGCCGCTAATCAGCAGAGACAGATGAAGATGCAGGACAGGAGCCAGACACAGATCAGGCTATGCTGGGTGGGGCAGGCGTCAGGAGTGTGTGTGTGTGTGTGTGTGTGTGTGTGTGTGTGTGTGTGTGTGTGTGTGTGTGTGTGTGTGTGTGTGGAAGAATGTGGGTGTATATCTGGGTGTGCATGCATGCTCACCTGCAGGCAAATGTGCATGAGTAACTTAGTGCGTACATGTATGCAGGAGATGAGGGAGTGGCACAACTTCCATTCTTTCATCTTCCACCTTAATCTAGTGGTTTAAAGTAACTTGCATTTACTCAACTATTTTACTCAAGTACAGTTTTGAGGCACTTCTTATTGAGTATTGCTATATTCTGCTGCTTTATACTTTTACTCGATTGCATTTCTTGCATTGCATTTTGCACTTCTTACGGCAGTACATTTATTTCACAGCTGTTATTTTACTGAAAACCATATAGTAATCTTATTAAAAGCAATGTATTTTTAAAGGTTAAAGCAGTGATTCCAACCCTTTTGGCTTGTGACTCAGTACAAAAAGCAGGTCCTGTTGCTGCCTCTTGTCACATGTTTCTCGTGTCTATGATTTGTTTGTAGTTCAGCCAAGGAGTGATGGCCCCTCTCACATGGTTTCATTTAAATTATTGTCCGACACCCAAATTATTCAATATTTCAGATTAGAGAAAAGAAAAAATGGAATACAAATATATGTAGGAGAACCAGTGGAAACCACTACACTACCACTACCTAATCTACAGTGGTGACGGAAGTACGCAGAGGAAGTAAACACACTGGTGAGTCAGTATTGTCACTCTAATAATGTAATTTATGATAATATATCAGTCGCAGGTGTCATTTTTTCCTCAAAACTTTACCTGCAATTAACTGATAAGTACTTTTACTTTAGTAGAAATCTGCATGCAGGACCTCTAGTTATGACAGAGTATTTTTACATTGTTGTTGTGTTGGTACGTTTAATCAAGTAAAGGATCAGAATACTTTCACAATGCCTTAATTACTGCTTAAAAAAGCTACCTTAATTTCCATCCACATGACTGACTGAAAGCCAGCATGGTGTAGCCAGAATGAAGTGACTCTGTGGAGTGAGTTCAATCACTCATCCAATCAGTGTCATCATCAGTGCCACAAACATTACTAACACCAACAGGTACTCTCCCTCTGATGCTCATGAATTGAAATGCATGTTCAGATTAGATGTGACTGTGTGTTTCCCCACCCATACAAATACAACAAACATTTCCATCAGCAAAGCAATCAGACTGATTATGGAAGAAAGGGGAGTATTTTATTGAAGTTCAGTTCAGTTTCACTTCCTATTTCAACACCTGCAGCTAAATAAATCCAAAAAGTTTTAACACACCAACACATCATGTATCTACAGCCAGTTACAGTGCAGAGCTCATATGTTCACACGTGTTTTTTCTTTCAAAAGGTGACACTAGTTTTAGATCTCCTTTCAGTGGATGACTGAGCTCTGTGCTCGGTATTTTCACTGGTAGTTTTGCCCAAGCAGAAATATTTGCAACAATAAAGGCTCGGTGACAGCTCAATCAACACCACCCAGAGATGCTTTTGTCTTAGTTCTCTGGTTTCTGAATTCAGGAGAGATTTGTTCATGCTGATGAGTTTCTGGCAAGTTGAAGGTCTGATCCAAACAGTTTGACACTTTTATGGTTTCCAGATTCCAAACACGTGTCTGCTTTTCAAGGCTTGTTGTAAATGTAAGCATTCACAGCAACGTAGAACAAAGGCCTCTTTCTCTTTTCACTTTTCAAACGGTGAATCATTTTAAAAGATTTTATCAGATTAGATTGCAAAAGACTCACAATAAGATTTGTGTATTTTTTTTTTTGTACTTGTGTTAATAAAAGGATATAATATGTGTAAAGATGCTAGTTAGTTGTGCTAATTGCAATCTGCTATTTTGACTGATGAAGACCATAAAGTTTCCCTGTGGATTTTTTGACTTCTAGTGGCACCAGAGCAATTTTTAGGGGTGAATGGATGCCTGTTTTATTTGGCTCATGCATAAGGAGGTACATGCATGTGCATGCTGGTGACGCTCTGCACATTCCTTCTACTGATGTACGGGTTGAGGTGATGCAACAAGATGCACAGCAATGTGCCAGCAAATTTGTACAATGTTTTATTACAAAGGAAATCAATTTAGTGTGTTTATTAGGATACACACAGTAGGTGAGTAAAACTCTATGGAAATTTAACCCTAACCCTGCTAGAAAACTCCACAGGGCACCTTTAAGATAAAACATCTGTGAGGTTTGAGGGATTTTCGGCCCCTTTTGCTGCTCTTAGCCAGACCTTACCTCAGTCTGATAAACCTAATTTTCCAGTGGCTATTTTCTGAGCATCTGAGTCAAATGTTATTATCTTTATTACCTCCTACGTATAAAATGTAGTTAACTGGGTGATACAATCTGCCTTCTGTCTTTTCAGTTTGATAGGAGGGCTGTACAGCTTCCTCACTTTGTTCGTTTTAGTTCATGTCTCAGAGAACACTCAGATTTGGACTAAATTTGATGGATTGTGGCATTTCAGCATTTCATTTTCAGAATATCACTGATGAGCCCAAGCTAGCTCGGAGGTCACACTGTATCATCTGTGCATTTGCCTAAACGTCAGATATGATAACAGAGCCAGAGCGTACTCCACTGCAGCAATCTTTGTAAATCACTGTGGATAAGACTGTCAGCGAAGTGATTAAAAGTAAACAGGAGAGGCTCTCGCACTCCTTCACACTTCCCTACTGGCTGCTCTCTGGGATTCTCAACTCTATTTTTGCATTTGAGTAAATATTTTCAGAGGTGTTCCTTGTAATAATCTTGAAAATCAGTTAATTATCTCCCCAGAGCCATTGTCTCCTCTTGTTGACTGTACAATGTGTGAGCGGAAGTTCACTTTTTAAATTTCCGAAGAGTACGGCGCCACAACCAGCTGACGCTGCAGTCCTGTGTGTGCGTGAGGTCAGCTGATCCAGTTGGAGAATGGGAGGTCATATATGCACATACGCACACACACACTGTCTCAGACACAGTCCAATGGGGATTCTTTATGTACACTCTGAGTGAGTGCAGCGAGTACGTAGGACATGATGAAATGAACTGAGACAGAGTGACAAAGAAAGACAGAGGTGGCAGATGACAGGGCAGAGGAAGCTAAACACACACACACACACTGAAAATACACATAGCCGAAACCCCATGTCTTGTTTCCTGTTTACAACGTTGTGATGGCTATTTTAGTCCTCTCGATGGGTGAAGTGAGGCCTTCAGCTTTAACAATAGGGCATGGTGTAAAGTTAAGAGAGCTGCCATTTAGACTGACAACACACTAACAAGAAAACAGTAATTTCTTATCCATTTCCTGTTTGTTGGCTTAAGTCAGTCTTTGTCCTCAAATTTGTCCCCTCTGTCCCATCTTCGCGATTTATTCACCTCAAACAGTTTGTTTTGAAAAGTTTAATATGAAATAATATATATTTTGTGTATGGTAAATATGAAGGCACAGCCAGCAGCCACGTAACTTAGCTTACTTTAGCTTAGCCTAAAGACTGCGAGCAGGGGAAAGAGCTTGCCCGGCTCCATCCAAAGGTCTCTGCTGTGTCTGATGGCTGGACTCCAGGAAGTTACTGCAAAAGGCCAAGAAATAGGCTAGCAGTTCGCTCCTGTTTCCAGTCTTTTTGCTAAGATAAGCTAACCAACTGCTAGCTGTAGCTTCATATTTATCATACAAATATGAAAATGGTATTGATCTTCTCATGTGCCAAGACAGTCTATAACACCTCCCAAAACAATGAAAAAATTCCTTTAAAGGGACCCCGTTACTTTTTCTAGACATTACGATTTTAGCGTGCAGGGATTGGCTTAGATTGTTTTCCCTCCCTTTTTTTAGCGACAGATCTTGAAAACAGAAGAAAGGAAAGCGTCCTCAGTCTATATTTGGAGGAGGGTCAAAGGTGCTGTGGGAGGTATGAAGAGTGCAGGTCACTGAATCAAGGAAAACAGTTCAGTGCAACAGTCTGTTCTGGCCCCACTGCCTTCCGCCATGACGCCTGTTAATCTATCACACTTCCTCCGTGTGTCTATGCTGGACAGCTCATGCATGTGTCTGTATGTGTGCACGTGTGTGTGTGTTCGTGAGTGTGTATGTGCAAGTTTGTATCTGAATCTTTATGTGTTTGTGAGCACATTTTTCTGTGTCCCCCTCTACGTCGGTTTTCGTGTCCCTGTTTGCCACACACACACACACACACTCACACACAGCAAACACACATCCATTCCAACTGATAAATCACAGCTTTGTGAACGTGTCAGATCAGACCTGGGTGGCTGCAGTGTGTGAACATTTCCGTTGCATAAAGAGAAGAACAGAGAGGACAAACAAACAGGGGCGAGAAATAGAAACAGACACACATACACACACAATCACATGAACAAAGTGTACATTTAAAGACACCTGACAAAAGACAAGAACGAACCCCCTAACCTGCTACCAGCTCCCAGCTGAAGGTGTAGAAGACAAAACCAGGCACACACATATATAAATGCATCACTGTACACACTGGGTGTTCATCTGTGATATTTGTGGTATTTTTCACTGTTTGTATCATACATATATCTATATAGTACATAACCACGCACACAATACCTAATATGAACATTTCCCATTACAGTTTTCTGTCCTTCTTTGTTTCAAACTTGTTAATAAACAAATTTTGGGTCTGATTCCATAAATGTGATTCAGGTTTCATGGGTCCTGGTGGTACGTATCTCCAGCCTAATTCTGAGTGACGGATCTTTAAGATCCATCCAGCGTTCACAGAACACACCCAGAACACATTTCATCAAGACAAAATGCAATCGCAGTGACATGATCTTTAAATAGCAAACAGAACCAGAATAGCCAGCTGCTTTGCAACATTTTGCATTTTTGGCCTGGAGCCACTATTACATGACCCTTGCTGACTCTCTTATTAAGTTTGTATTAAACTTAAGTGCCAAATGAAAGCAAAACTTTTATCATGAAAAAAAAAACTTTGCAAGTGCAGAATCATAATCAGATTCATGTTAATGTGAATGCTGACATTAAGGGTCAAAGTGTTAAACCTCATTCTCCAAACCACTGGAGTTCAGTGTTGCTATGAAAGGGAGATTATGCATTTCTATACACTAACTACTGGATTACTATATATTTACTGAAGAATTAGTATGGGATTACTAGAGCCTTATACTGTTGTAGCTCTCTCAACCATAAATCCAAATCTTTTCAATCTCAAAGACGTGAAAATATGCAGGTGGTTCCTTCTACATAATAATGTCACCAAAAAAAAGAAAAGTCATTACATAGACTTACACTCTACTTCACCCTCTAACTGGCTGTCATTGTAAATCCCTTTTGTAAACAATGCAGCAACCCCTTGGGGCTGTTGCTGAGGAGGCAGAGCTTTCCATTGATTGCAGGTGGTTTGAATGCCTGTCCTTGAGCAAGATGCTGAGCCTCAAGTTGTTCTTGTGGTTAGTGGTTCCCATGGCTCTCCATCCTAGCTATGTTTGCAATCTATTTGCCACTGACTGACTGTTGAATGTTCTTTTAGCAGTATATATTTGTATATTATGCTCCCATGGTTCAGCAGTGACACCTGGGTCTGGACTGAGTGCAGCCATGACCAGAGATAATGGGTGAGTCGGTGCATGTTTCCCCCGTGTCAAGCACTGGTGTTTTGGAGAGAAAGTGGAGACACAGACAGAGAAAACACCAAGGGGATCACCCTTACACCCACACAATCTGTATTAAGCTCCTCAAACCACAACCCCCACCCCCTCTTTTTTTTCCCACACAGCAGCCAGAGAGGCAGAAGCTCAGCGACAGCCCGCTTCAGATATCCTGTGCTGGGTACCTATTTTTAACCGCATGCTTGTGTATCAGGCAGAGTTAGCTTCATGTGTTTCTTAGCGCTGAGCTCTGGCTTTCGCAACACAAATGCTGTAAAACCCATGTTTCCCATCCAGCCTGCAGAGATAAGAGAGCTTCTGTTATTTGGGCAGACAGGCAGCCTCTGCACAACAACAATGAGTCCCCACTGAAGACACACAGAGTTCAGACACATGCAAAACAAACACACACATTCTTTCTCTCTCGCTTTTAAAAGTGTGTGTGTGTGTGTGCGCGCGCGCGCGTGTGTACATCTGTTTTTCTCTCCTATACACAAACGCACACACACATAAACAAATGAACACTTTTAGCAATGTGTATGCAGAGCTTCAGTTATTATTTTTAGACCGAAACTGCTGATATCAAGTATTTTTGAACATGACCATGCAGAAAAATGACCATGATGATAAATGTCACGGTAGAAAATCACCTCAATTTAACTTTACACAACTGTCTTCAATAATAATAATTACTGGATTCATTCAACAACACAAACAGTTTAGGAATTTGTGATGTGAGTATAATCAAAGCACAGCCAACACACAAGTGTGAATAAACACGCAGAGCAGGCAAACACATGCACACAGACAAACAAAATACACACAAAGCACACACACTCAAGCTCGCACGCGAGCACTCCGTCTCTTTTTCACTTCACACTTCAGACCCAGAAGTGTTTATGAAAGGTGCCATAAGTGACAGCAAACCAGCGACAGCAGTAACAACCTTGGTTCTCAGGAGACGACGCCCCGTAGCTGAGCTGAGTGTCATCTCACTGGATTGTTGTTGTTATTGTTGCTGCAGCTGTTTTTAATTGTGTTAATGCATATGCAACACTTGACACGGGAAGACTGTTCTGACCTACTTTCACCTTTAGTATTTTCTCATTTTATTCATCTTCTTCATCTGACTCTCTTTCTTTCACGTTAGCTGGTGGGAGACAGGCGGCGACAACAGAATGTGAGGAATTTGGCAGGCGACTAAAACTGTGACTAAAGATTAAGGACATTCCTTGAAAACTTTATCAAAGTCATGCTGTCTCCTGACAGCTTGTGATCTAATTTGCCAAACCGCTGGAAATGTTCTCATTTGAAAAAGTCACAACAGCATAGCACTATTGTGGTGGGAATCCCATGGGGAATATCTACAGCACAATCTGCTTCCACTGGTTGATGCACCACAGGCTGTTTCAATTAAATGCCACTGTCGATAATGCAGTTTGTCACGCAGAATGTCTTCAGACTTTATTTTCCGACTCACGTGTTGGTTCACCCCACCACCACCACCACCAATTTGCTCATTAATTATAATTATCAGCAGGGCAGCACGGTGGCGCAGCAGGTAGTGCGTGTGCCTCACAGCAAGAAGGTCGCTGGTCCGATCCCCGGGTTGGGCGGGGCCTTTCTGTGTGAAATTTGCATGTTCTTCCCATGCATGCGTGGGTTCTCTCCGGGCACTCCGGCTTCCTCCCACAGACCAAAAACATGCTCATTAGGTTAATTGGTGACTTAAAAATTGTCCTTAGGTGTGAGTGTGAGCGTGAATGGTTGTATGTATGTTGCCCTGCAGTCGGCTGGCGACCGGCTCAGGATGTACCCTGCCTCTTGCCCATTGACAGCTGGGATAGGCTCCAGCCCCCGCAACCCCGAAAGGGATAGTCGGGGTATAGAAGATGAATGAATGAATTATAATTATCAGCCACATCAAAGGAAATGGCTTGAGTAAGAGCAATGATAATTTCTGATGGAATCCTCTTTGCTCTGCAACGTACAGATTATATAGGCAGAGGATTATACAAACCCATTTCAGTGATTTGATCAGTTTGATTTAAAGCCACTTGTCCACCATCTATCTGGTGCGTCTGGAATGACTGTCTGACTGCGACTTGCAAACACAGCATGTTACATGGACTCACGTGGCCCATGCTGAGAGCCTCACTTCAACTGAAGGGATATTTTACTTCTGCTCCACAGAAAGGTAAGAAGTCACAGCAGAGCAGCAGTGTCGGGCCTGGGACGGATTCAACAAACAAATCAGAAGGTAGGTTACTGGCCACTAGGTATACTGCATTTGGTTGACACATTTCACACCATTTATCTTATAATGAGTGTATGGATGAAAGAATCTGTAAGCAGTGTTTCATAGCTCCATTCCAGTAAAGTGTATGCTCCACATCTGTATTGATTTCTGCAATATACTGTATACGGATGGAGGGTAATTCCTGGACATTTACTGTACAACAGAATTAGGAAAAAAAATAATCCGAGACACACTGGAGAAAAGATGAGGTTGCCTGATCCTTTAACTTCCAGTATCAGTCCCTCTCACCTCCTCCAGTCTCTATCATGCTCCCTCTCTCCTCCCTCTCTTTGAACTTCTTTCCCATTTTTTTTTCTTCTTTCATCTCCTTTTCTCTCTAGCTATTGGAGGACTGCCACAGTCTTCAGAGAGGCCAGATATGAGCGGCATTGCATTCCTGTCTGCTCTGCTGTGTCGAGATGGACAGGCTGGAAAGGCAGGCGGAGGCACGTGACTCCTCTGGTGACAGATGGGAACAAGGCAGAGAGGAATCCACCTCTGCCCCCATTCCCTCCACTGCGAGCCGCACCTCGTCTCACTGGAGGATTTCAATTTCTCATGCTTTCAGTTTTTATGCCCCCTTAATACCTGGTTGCAGCCTGATTTAGCCATGTTGTGGTGTCCCAAGCGTTTTAAGCCTTTATTATGCAGAGTAGAAAGATGACAAGAAATGAGGGAGAAAAATGTCATATAGGTCCACCAGACTCAGATTAGTGATAGTTTTGTTTTGGATGATCTGAGCTTTTGAATTTGTTTGAAAAAAGTAAAATCATCAAAAATTTTTTTTTTTTTTTTTTTTTTTTGGTTTCACAGAGTTAACAGGTTGTTTTAAGTTTGATTTGCACCAGATTATTTTGACAAAGCAAGATCAGAAACACATACATACACACACACACACACACACACACACACACACACACACACACACACACACACACACACAATCCCTTTCATCCTTGGGTTGTGAAGTATGCACACACACAGAGCACACAAAGTACAATCCCATTTAATCACAAAAATCCTGACTGGGAGCATTCCTGTCGCACAGAGTTGGTACAATTTGCTTATTAGAGCAAACAATGGTATCTGTCAATTTCATTTTCATAAGCTGAAAGATTACAGAGCAATGTGCTTATCCTCTGTATCCAGTCCAGCGCACTGCAATGCCTCTGCTTTCCCACGTCTGATAGGCACCATGTTGTAAGTGAGTTTAGCAAACTGACAATGAATCAGATGGATTCAAACCCTGCAGATCTTTCCCAACAAGCAGAGCTGGACATGTTTTATTGGCTGCCTCGTAAACTCTTTCCCTGTTCATATCACACAATGGTATGCACGTGACGTTAGAATAAAACCACAGAGCAGGGTTTGATAACACTTTCTATGAAGACGACATCTATATGGGGGCGTTCATAGTGAATCATCATGCATTCATAGTATTTTATGGCTACATTAATAATACACATATGATACTTTCTCATGCACTTTATCAGCAGTCATAAAATATTATAGATTTGATTACAATTTCAAATGTCTTATGGATGCTCTTGACTAGTTATAGACCAGAGGTTGACTGCTAGGGCTTACAACACATTATGACTACCTATACTCAACTATATGCACACCTCAGTCAATTGTAATAAGTAATTATAGCATGCTATCATAGTCCATGCAGTGTCATAAGTTACCACTGTGTGTCATAAGTAAAGTGAAGTACATGATGATGGCAAAATGCAGAGAATCACAAATAAATGTCTGCTGTAGGGATGGAAATTTAAGGAATAAAACTTATGAAAGTGATAAGTGCTGCCATGAAATTATTGCTGCTCACTTTAAAAACACAAGAAGACTTTAAGATAAAAGAGCTTTTCTGTAGCAGTAATTCACTGCATTTTGGCCTAATACATAATCATTATTTACTGCATTACACTTCCCGACCACCAGCAATGAAACATGATGAACAAGATGTATCAATATGCACTTCACTTTACTTCACACATACAATAACTTTGAGTCCTTACAGTTGATTACTGATTACTGAGGGCTTTCTGTTAGTTTTTAAAGGTACCTTGCTGGTGCCATTATTCACATTAAAGAGCAGTCTCTCAGATATTATTGCTATAGTATTACAGAGGTCTCTGTTCAGACCTGCTGACTCACAGTTTAATAACCTGCTGCACCTGAAAGTCTGCATTGCTTTGCCATTCATAACTATATGCTAATGAAGTGTAATAAACCCAATGACCACACCTGAGAAATGATTAATGACACACAAACTAAGCAACTGTATAAGTGCCTACATATATACACGCTAAAGTGTACACAAACTCGCTGAATATTCTGTCCATATATCCATCCATGCACATGCATCAGGCAGAAGCATGCATTATTTGCATGTAGAAATATAATCATATTATATGAATATGAATGAATGCAAGCTACGTTTATGAAAAGGCCGTTTGCAGCAGCTCTGGAAAATCCTGTAGATGCACCTGCATGGTATCTGCTTGCTTTTGTGTTTTCAAAAGTATGTGCATGAAAAGGATTTTGTGTGCTTGTTTGTTCGATGTGTCGATTCTTTGTGTGTGTGTGTGTGTGTGTGTGTGTGTGTGTGTGTGTGTGTGTGTGGGTGTGTGTGTGTGTGTTTGTTTCCAGGTGGAGGAAAGAGGGGGCAGTGTGCAGCAGAGGACCGGAGAATGGAGTGAAGGAAACGGGAAGGAAATGACGAAGGCTTGCTCTCTCAAAACTGCCACTCTCCCTTTGTCGTCCTGTATGGAAACTTGGACACACACACACACACACACACACACACACACACACACACACACATGCACAACCTGTTGTTGTTGTGACTGTGATGAAAACTCGGGTACACAGGATCTGAGACACAGGATGGAAAACACTGAACTTGGAGAATAGAGCGAGAGAAAGAGGACAGAGAGACGAGGAAGAAAAAAGTCAGAGAAAAATGAGGAAAGAGTGAGGAAGACAAAGAAGGGACAAACATATTTCAAAAAGACAAACCAGTCTTTCTTGCACTCACAAGAGTTATACTACTGTCTAAACAGAATCCTCATAACAGCTGTTAACTTCAGTAACTTTCCCTTCATCCAGCACTTGTTTTGTCAAAGTCAGCGTCCCATTTTTCAAACGCCTGTCATCCCTTTGTGAAATTAAGCTCTTGAGAGAGACACTTTGGAGTGGGAGCGGGTAAATCATGCACAAACGGAATGATTATTGCGCATTTGTCGGCTGAGCAGTGGCCAAATAAAGCATTTATGCACACCAACTTGAGAGCGAGGCAGTGTAGGAAGCTGGTTCTTCCACTCTGATAACCCACAGGGCAGCAAGAGTGGGGTGGCGTCACAAACAGCTCTGTCGCCGCCACAACACGACGGGCCCGGTTCAAACAGGACCTGGGAGATGTTTCCTATTGTTTATTTTAACCAGACAGATCAGCCGCACTGCAAAGTAAAATGTAAATCACAGAAAAAGCTGCACTGATTTGAAAATATTTCTGTTTGACCTTGACATTCAGGTGCTCAGGAGCAAACATGACTCATCTGCAGAGGCTGACACAAAAACAAGAGAGGACTGTCAAAGGAAGGTCAAATGTCATGGCAAGAATGCCACTGGTATGTTTGTTATCACATATTTTCACACAAATGTGCAGTGTATATGTGTGAGCGCACACAGACACACACACACAGAAGGTTTTGATATTCCGAGGAAATGTGTGTTTTTTTGGAAAAATCTCATCAACAATGTTGTTTTGATTTAGTTTGTCTGTTCTATGAAAAAAGGCCTCCAGAATGTTTTTTCTTCATTCCTGTAACAGAGGAAAAAAACCTTCCTCTCTGATCTCATGAGCATTTCATACTTGACACAGAGGTGTTTGAGTTTTGTAAGTGGGTTTGGGGGAAATATGTGTGTGTGTATTTGTACTTGCTACATAGTGACATGTGTTTAACCGAGAGAATGGGGATATTTTTGGAAGAAGACATTGTTGTATAGTCTTCACACATTCACGGGTTTGAAGGTTAAGACTTGGTTTTAAGGGTTAGGTTAGGGTTAGGCATTTAGTTGTGATGGTTAAGGTTAGGTTGAGGGGCCAGGCATGCATTATGTCTGTGAAGACCCTCACAAAGTCAGAAGTACTTATATCTGTTAACAAAGTCAAATTGTGGGGACTCACCTGCCTGATGGGGACAAAATGCAAGTGCCCATAATGTGAATCATTAAACTTTAGGGTGAGGTAAGTAGTAGTTATGGTTAAGCTCGGGTAAATCTCCAGGAAACTAATGTGAGTCTATGTGATGTCCCAAAAAGCGATGGAAACACAACTCTTTGTGTGTGTGTGTGTGTGTGTGTGTGTGTGTGTGTGTGTGTGTGTGTGTGTGTGTGTGTGTGTGTGTGTCCATTTCAGTGATTGTTGTCTTTATGTCTGTTCTGTGTACACTTGCTTGTACAGTGTGCATCTTTGCTCTCATGTGTCCTTGACTCAGCACACAATCATGCTTTTAATCATCTGGGCGTGACACAAATCAGGTACAGTACACAGCATTCTGTGGTATGATAGCAGTAGTCACTTGTGACACTTGAATATTTGGCACCAAATGAGAAGCCAAGACTGATTCACTTAAGGCGCCTAACGGCATTTTGACTGAGCCCACAGACTGAAAGTAGCACACTGTGAGAGAGAGATTCCCAGTGATAATTGCTGAGTTTGCTTTTTCATACACCAACATGAACAACGAGTCTCTTAATTAGTAATGTTTTAATAAAGAGAAATCTGCCAGTTAATATAACACAAAGTCTGCCCTTTTCATGAAAAGCTGCTGGTGTAAGCACACGGTGTAAGGTAGTTCTTTGACGGGAAAAATGCCCAGATGAACAGGAAGTGATGTGTTTTCTGTTCTTGGCAGCAGCAACAGGGGGATAAAATGAGGAAAGACTCTGTAGTTGGCTTGACATACAGCAACCAACCAGGCTAAACTCAATCTTCAGCAAAGAAAAAGCACATCAACACAAATCAAAGATCACGCTCAGACGCTGCCACTTTAAGGTTTATCTCCAGGTGAGCCAGGCAACAAAACGGCCATAGCAACAGCCAAGGGCACTGTGCATTTCCTAGACGGTGTGTGGCTCATGAGACCTGATAACATGCTAATTCCATGGAGACAGCATTGTGTGTGTACGTGTGTGTACGTGTGTGTGTGTGTGTGTGTGTGTGTGTGTGTGTGTGTGTGTGTGTGTGTGTGTGTGTGTGTGTGTGTGTGTGTTGGGCTGGAGGAGGGGGGGCAGCAAGGGATTACTGTCTGGCAGTGGAAGTCCAGCAAGGTTGCTCTGTAGTTTCCTGAAGCTCATGGCCTGTGTCTTAAGAGGCTTTAAGAGGCTTGAAGAGATGAACTGCCATCTGGCTAAATCCCGAAGAGCCAAACACACATGTTTGGGAAAATGTTGACACCACTGATGTGGTGCGATGATGCAGCACCGGAGCTGCTGCTGACTGAAAACCCATCTCCTCTTACCTGAGAAAAGACTGCGAAGGGACGGTGCAAGAAGATTTAAGGAATGTAGAATGTTTTCTTTTTAATGTTAAACCTTTTTTAATCTTAAATATGTCTGATGTGCAAATAAATGTTTCTTCTCTCTAATAGCTTCTATTTGTTGGCTTTATATTTGCACATTGGAAATAGTTTTAAACTATACTGTAAGTCTCTTTCTAAAGATATAGAACAACTTACAGTGAGTGATCCTGTTTGAAGAAATCAGTCAATCGTGTCACCACTAGAGTATTATTTTTTACTGATGCTATTGTGCAGCCTCAGCTTGTGCCAATCATAATTCAGGTAACATCATCTGAAGTTCAAAATGTGTTTAAGTAAGCATCACTGCTGAAACAGCTGAAAATGTCTACATGATGTAGAATAAATGTTCATTCTCAGCCTTGTCTGCTTGAGAATTACATTCATGTAAAACTAATTTGCCAAAGAAATTATGCCTGTATCAGCATAACAGCTAAATGCTGTAAATCAATATGGCTTCTCTGGCAGGCTGACACAAATGTAGTTTAACATACATGAAAAAAGTCCAGAGCATATACATAAATGTAATTCTGGAGACAGGGTTGCAGACTTTTCTGTGCTGTGGGATGTTTTGCAAACTGGATTTTAAAAAATGCTAGATCGGTACGTATGAAGTGTTGGGTATGAGTAAATAATAAGCAGGAACAGTTCGCTGGAGATGTTGCATCATCAGTTTTATGTGCCTCAGCAGTGATTTGGTTTTGGTTGTGGGTGTTTACAGTTTCACACACCGCATCTGTGTCAAGAACCTGCAGGGAAGGAACAAACTGACACACAGCCTTCGCCCTACCAGTCTGCTCAGGTCTGTCAACGCCCAACACAGTTCTTTTCATCTTCCCTTAGATGTTTAATCTGTTCCAACCATGAAAATTGCAGCTCTGTTGTGTTGAAAATGTGTATATATTTAGGTATAATACCACCGCGCTGTCAGATCAAGTAGTCTCTTCCTCTGACTCCCTGAGATTCAATCTGATTACATGATATCTTTCAAGTCAGAGCAGGGATGCCGCAGTCTGAAATCAGTCTTTGACACCAACATCAGAGGCCACACTATGCTTAAGTACAGTGTAAACAGTATCATCTGAGATTTATGCAGCTACAGCGAGTTTTTACTCGTTCTCCTTCGTGTGATTCTAAGGAGCGGTTCTCAGACAAAGCAACAACTGATACACATTGCTGGGATTTCTGTGAACAAAAGCCTCTGTTTTGTTTACATTCCCCTTGCAGAGAGGCACATGGTTTGAGGTGTCAGCCTGCAGCAGAGATGCTCAGCACTGGATGCAGTATTGCTCTCCTCATGCGGTTTCTTCTGGTGTTCAGTTCTGCAACTGGTACCAACCTGTCAGGGAAAAGACTCTCATCTGGAAAGTGCCCATGAGCAAAGCACGTAGCCCCCAGCGGGGAGGCTCTGTTGACCACCAAAACACAAGTGTTGGTAAGATGCTAAAATGACTTGACAGAGTACTGCTGACAAAGAGCAAAGCTCCTCTCAAACTCTGTCTAAATTTGAATAGTCTTAGGTTTTCAGAGGAAAATACACAGAACCAAACCTAAAATACATTAAAATTCAAATACATAACCTCCATGATGTGTTCCAGGACATACATAATACAAAAGTGGAGGAATTGTTATAAAATCATATTTGTGCTAGGTGTGCTCCGTACTGTAGATAGCTATTGAAGCTTTTGTGCATTCTTTGAGCCATTAGTGCACATATTTAGTCCTGCACTGAATATAGAAAATTGAGGAAATATAAAAATTTTCCTCCCACCTCTGACCCATTATGGGTCATTACTGAGCTGCATGGGGTTAGCCTTTTTTGTTGTTGTGTTTTTGGCGAGAGATTACATGATCTAATGCTTAAACTCTAAAGCTCTTGAAATCTCTACACTCCTAGTTTTTACCATCATGGACCACCATACTGCATACTGTGTGATATATACATGAAAGTATGTTGCTTATGAATCATAGCAGTAGTGAAGTATTCTTTTCTGACACATTAGCTTGTCATCCAGTCTAACATGTGTAAATGGATGGAAAGACTGTATTTTCTGTGAGTTTAAAGTTAACTGCACCCAGCCAACCGTGCCACCTGTTGATTACCTTTCAGCCGGGCTGTCAATAGGACGCCTATTCATGGCTGCTAACTGACGTGCTATTAAAATGCTAATGAATCGAACACCCGCCCAGCAACAGCCGAGACCCTGATCCCTTCACAACCCTCCCAACAGTCTATCAATACCAGGCGGCAGCATGCACAATGCCCTGCACAGAATTGATCATAAATACAGTGGTTGGGACGTATCTATCAGTGACAAGGTCTGACTGTTACAGGTCATGCCACCAATGGAAAATTGAAATTTGATTCATCTAATCAATGGCCCTGAGCTCTAGGAACCTCCCAGTGAAGTCACTGTGTTTGAAACCAGAGGACCTTCACTGATGTGTAAGGTAATGACATTTAAGAATAATCTATATTAGTCTCAAAATGTCAGCACAAAGTGCAGCCTGCTTAGCTTTGGTAATAGAATGTAATTTACAGAGACCATTCATAAAAGCACTGCTAGATGCAAAGCAGATCAATAAAATGAAGGAATTTATAGTAGCTAAATCCTTTACCATTTTTGGCTTAAGGTTTTCTCAGGATGAGATACATTTGTATTTTATTCTTCAGGTCTGGCACTGGTGTCCCAAACTTTCCTGTCATCAGCTAAAAGCACCTCCAAACGCTCATTCACACACACAGAAACATGTGCATCCTATGGGACAAGCCTGAGAACTGAGGTGTTAGACATTGCATCTGTTTCCGGCCTGTATTTGAAACAGGAAAATTACACATGTGGATTTCGCCATAGTTTCCTCATATTTGGACAAATCTGAAAAGTAGGCCACTGTATCTCGGGTACAAAGGCGCTCCAAACCCACTCTGACTTTTTTCTTGCCACCGAACAATAAAAGCAAAGAGAAGCGAGTGTTTTGGGGACATGCATCTCAAGTCTTGTCCTGCACAACATGCTGACAGGTGTCTAAAAACACTAAAAGGCCTCATAAAACCCATTTTGGATTCTGCTCAGATGGCAAGTCTGTCCGAGGGTCACCCGTGATTTTCTCTCTCCCCTCTGTTATTATTCCATTTCCTCCCCGTGAACGGAAATACCCTGCTGAAATCTATGGCTCTCCGGGGGCAAAGCTTTTGTGTTGGAACAAGTGGAAAACAAGAGCAGCAGTGGCTGAATGGGACAGTGCGAGATCTAGAGTTTCACGGCCTCATGGGGCTCAGCCCATAGACACAGACACGGCTCATTACATGAGCAGACTGTATGGAGACCAACTGAAAAGTGTCGTGTGAGACACTCAGCATGTATGATTCACGGGGGAAAATTGTAGGCTGGACTGAAGCTGAATGATGGCTGAGTGCACAGTGATGAAATATTCTGTAAGTACCTGCAACTGTGTATGTGGTGAACTGAGGGAGGGGAGGTTATGATCCAAGCAGCTGAAGGAAACTAACACCAAATCCCAAAAAACCTATTCTGCCATGTTGTTGTTGTTCATTGTTGCCTCCTGCCTGATTTTTAGCCACGCTGGCCATGTGGCTCTGTGGAGTACGGGGTCGCTTTGTCCATCACTTTGGCCTGGACTAAACTATCACAACAACTTTTGGATGGATTGCCATTAAACTCTGTGCAGACCTTAACAGTGTCCAGAGGATGAATCCTAATGGTGTCGGTGATCACCTGATTCAGTGCCACCAGCAGATCAAAGTTTTTACTTATCCTGTGAAATATCTCAACATCTACTTAATGAGTTGGCACAAACTTTTGGACCCTCACAGTCTCCAAAGGATGAACTCTTTGGTGGACTTTGGTGATCCCCTGATCTTTGGATGGATTGCCATTAAATGTGGTACAGACATTCATATCGTCCTCTGTAGAATTAATAATTTTGCTCATTTCCTGACTTTTCATCTAGTGACATCATTGGGTCAAAAGTTTTTATTTGTTCAATACTTTATACTAAAAGTCTGCACGACAAATGACACCCCCATCAGTCTCAGCTATACTTGCAAATGTTAGCATGCTAACACACTATACCAACCAGGTTAACATGCTATGCTCATTTAACACCAGCTTGTTAGCACTGTCACTGTGAGCATATTAGCATGCTTATTTTAGCATTTTGCTCAAAGCACCGTTATGCCTTCTAGTATGCTGTAGTCTGCTCTTGTTTTCCTTTTGAATTTTTTTTTTCAGCCAGGTTGTTCATTTCATATCCCATAAACCAGCGTGCCAGCCGGCGGTGCATCAAAACACTGACATCTATCTGCATGTTTTGCAGACACGGTTGCTTTTAATGGAAGCACTTTCTCAATAATTAATTAAAACATGTCTGTCTTTGCCCGTTGATGTATCTGCCCTTCACTTCAGCTAGAGCTGCAACTTAGAGGATACAGCACATGAAATGTTTGAGAAAAGCTGAGCATGAAAATGACCTGTACCTACACACTTGCATGCATAGACACACAAATATCCACAATTCCTGGAGGACAGCTCTCAGCTTCAAACTAATGAGAGTTGAGACTGCTGCCAAAATTGATTTTTTTTCTCTCTTTTTGTCTCTCACTGTCTGTCTGTCTCCATCTCTTTCACATTCACAGCGTCCTGGTAAAGTCAAAGGTGGACTGACACTGTCTGACACTGTCTGCCTGTGACGGGTCAAAATACATCTTCCTTTCCAAAGAAAAAAAGGCCAACAAAGTTCACCACAACTTTGCCTATAAGGACTGCTACACCTCTAATTCTATGTTTTGAATGAAATGACCCTCAGCAGTGGTTTCTTAAGTGGAAGAGCATGTTAATTACACACCTTCATGCTGCAAATAGTAGTGTCGCATCCACCTCCTCCTCACCTGCCCCAAGTTCTGACGCACTGTCTATGTAAAGCATCTAATTATGATTTCAAGGCATGCTGGGACATGTTGCTCTCTGCTGCTATTCCTAGATGATTCACCTATATGTTTCCACAGCCTAGAGAAGGTCACCAGCCCTCTGTGCTCTGATTCAACCCCTATGACATCTTAGAACTGCTGGTGTAATCAGATCCAGGCACAGTAACTAACAGCTCCGGTGCTTTCCCAGCCATCCTCATGCATTATAAACAAACACATTTTCACATGGCTCAAAGTGAGGCTGTGTGTCTGCCCGATGCTGGTGACGATCTGGTACAGTGATGGCCCAGGGCGGCGCTCCACTTGCAGATAATTAGGAAACTCTTCTGTGTCAGACCAGGCAGTGACCGCCAGATTCATTTTATGTGCATTTGTAGATGACTAAATGCACTTCAAATTGTAATCGGAGCAAATTCTCTCATGAATTTTAGTGTGATTCATTTTGAGGATGTTTCAGGGCATCATTGCAGAGAGCAGTAAGTGGTAGGTACCCAGAGAGTCCTCTACGCTCGTTGAACCTTGCAGTATACTTATGTATATACAGCGGTAGAGAGTACATTTACTCAAGTGCATACTCAAGTATAGTACAGTTTCAAGTTACTTGATTTTTTCAAGTTTATGCTACTTTCCCCCTCTCTGCATTTCAAGGAAAATACTGTGCTGTTTACAGAGTTAAATTTTACCCATAAAACAAATGTTCATCTGAAAATTTGATGCATTTTCATAGATTAAACTTCCCAACAGTTTAGAAAATAGTTACAGTCTCCACATAATCACAACATCATTGATAAATAAGTAACATGATAGTATACACAACAATATAACATTCTGAAAGGGGCCATGTTGCATGATGAGTACTTTGACTTATGATACTTATGAAATTGTTGCTGTCACAGAGCACCTAAGAACAGTAGCTCTGAGAAGATTAGTCTTTTAATTGTTTAGCTGATTGACTGAAAAATGATCTGCAACAAATTTTGATGATGGTTAATCATTTAGTTCCTTCTCAAATAACAAAAAAGTCCAACATTTTCTCGTCTCATCGTCTCAGTATTGAAGATTTGCTCATTTTGCCTTATTTGATGGTTAACTGAAGATCTTTGGGGCTGTTGTTCAGGCAAAACAAGCAAATTAAAGACGTCACCGTCACCTATATTCCAATATTTTACAGACCAGTTAATCAAAAGAAGAATCAGCAGATTACTCAATATGAAAACAATCATTTGCTGCCGCCTTAAACAGCAATTTTGTTGTTTTTATTTTATATATATATATATATATAT